>RJWJ010003210.1:0-89395 GCA_004363605.1 Indri indri
TTTCCTCTTGCTGCTGTACCCAATTACCATAAATTTAGTGGCTTAACACAAATTTATTCTGTTACAGTTCTAGAGGTCGGAGGTCCAAAACGGGTTTCCCTTGGCAAAAACCAAGGTATCTGCAGGACTGCATTCCTCCTGGAGACTGGAGAAGAATCTATTTTCTTGCCTTTTCCAGCTTCTAGAGGCCACCTCCGTTTCTTGGTCCATGGCCCTTTCCTCCATCTCCAAAGCTAGCGGCACAGCATCTTCGAATCTCTCTCTGACTCCGACATCTTCTGCCTCCCTTTGCCATTTCAAAGGACCTTTGTGATTACATTAGTTCCACCTACACAATCCAGGATAATTCCTTTATTTTAAGGTCAGCTGATTAGCAATCTTAATTCCATCTGCAACATTAATTCTCCCTTGCCATGTGATATAACATATTCATATTCATATTGAACATATTCTAATTCCTGAGGATTCAGCTATAGGCATCTGTGATCACGGAGGCCCACAGGCCGGGTGCCCTCTGCCAGGCCTACGAATCAGATTCTTCAGGAGAGGGACCTAGGACCCTGCATTTAAAGACATTTAAATACTTCTTATGATCAGACGAGTTTGGGAAACCCAAGTGTAGTAGAAAAATAACCAGTGGGCTGGAAATCAGGAAGTTTAGCTTCTAATTCCACATTTTCTGCTTTAACAAACTCTCAGAATCTAGGGATCCACATCTGGAACATTCAAGCAACAGTTCTTGCATGGGGCAGTCTTGGCTCCCAGGAAACATTCGGCGTTGTCTGAAGACATTTTCGATTGTCATGGCTATGGCCAGGGAGAGGAGGTGACACTGCACCAAGTGGGGAAAGCCCAGGATGCTGCTGAACATCCTACAATCCCCACAACAAAGAATCATCCCGACCAAAGGTCAGCAGCACACAGGTTGAGAAACCCCGCAGAGAAATGGTTGGTTAGGAAGTGTACTGAGGTAAGACCCATAGGGGAGAAGGAAAAGAAGAAGAGGGCAGGATAGCAGGCCAAGCAAGGGTGAGGTGTCAGGCCCAGGCCCGTGGGCAGGCTCTGGAGACAGTGCAGTCCCCACCACAGAGTAGTCCTGCCGGGGCGAGGGAGCAGGATACTCATGCCCCCGTGCGGGTCAGTCATAAGTTGAGGACTGCCACCATGCCAGTTCCCTAAATGCAGGCAGCGCAGGCCCCGGCTCCAGTTTGAGGGCTGCCCCCAGCCACGCCCCTGGGGCAGGCCGTTGGGAGTGAATGCGCCCAGGGAGCCTGTGAGTGGGGAATGGGCCTTCCCAGGGTGGAGCGTCCATAGGCTCAGCTACACTAGAGCAGGAATTTCCAAACTTCTTTTTCACTACAAACTTTTAGTAGACAGAAAACTCTTCCGGGAAATTCAATGCACAGTATTGATCCAAACAGAGCCACATTGGTTAAAGGAGAGGAGAGTGGAGCTCGTCCCCTCCTCCTCAATCCCTAATCCCGCCTCCCTCAACCTCAGAGTCTCTCCTCCACAGACTTAGTACTTCTTAGAAGAAACCTATTAGAACACTGAATTCATCTACTAGGGCTGTCAAGTACCACAACCCAGGTGGCTTTAACAACAGAAATTTACAGTTCTCATCTCAATCTCACAGTTCCGGAGGCTAGAAGTCTGACATCAACAGGGCCGTCCTCTCTCTGAAGGCTCTCAGGAGAGTCTTCCAGCATCTGGCGTTGCCAGTGATCCTTGGCATTCCTTGTACACAGCCGTCTTCTCCCTGTGTCTCCACATTGTCTTAACCCCTGTACATGTTGGTGCTCAAATTTCCTCTTCTTATAAGGACAACATATGAATTGGGGAGGGGGGCACGATTTAGCCCATAGCAGACACAATCCCTAAAAGCCTTTGCATCATGAAACTTCAGTTTGTCTGATGGTTTTATAAGAAGTGCTTAGTCATCCTTCAATGCTATTTTCTGAAGGATTTTGTGTGTTAAGATTAAGTGTCTTGAACACTACCCTCCAGAGAATAACACCCTTAGTGGACCCCAGGGGCACCCAAATAGCTGCTTCATTCACATCCAATCCAGCAGTCAAGGAAGAAGTCTGAGGGTTGCTTACATAGACCTGAAAGGAGTCAAGCCGTCTTCCTGACACCAGTTATGCCTTACCCAAGGAGACAAGAGTCTCCTCACAGCCAGTATCCCCTGTGATCTTAAAGCCACGCGGGCAGGTGCTCAGGATGGAGATGTTATTCCCATTTGAAAGATGAGAAAATGAAGGCTTAGAACATGACTTGCCCAAGCCACATAGGACCCAGCCTTCTTTTTTAAAGCTCCTCCATTCATTATAACTTTAATGATTGAATTTAAATATTTCCATAATGTACTTTAGGTACCAGTCAGCAAGAATGTATTGAGTAATAGTACTAGACAGGGGTAAGTGGGGGGAGTGATAGATCTTTGTCTTAGTATTTTTATCAATGACTTGGATAATCATTTTTTTCTATGCTTACATATGTCAGTCAAGGCAAGCCAAGGAGAAATGGGTCCAAACAATGTGGGAGGAGCTTATCCAGCCAAAAGTCATTTGGTCAAAAGCAAGCAGGGTTACTCAACAATATGGTCAAATGACAACTTGATAGAGAGTGAATATTACTGACCCCGGACCGCCTTTCCTAGTTGGAGTAGGTGCGGTTGGTGGAAAACTGACATCCTGAAGAAAGAGAGGAGCTCCCAAGTCTCCCCTGGTGGTAGTTGTCTTCTAGAGTCGCCACGTTCCCAGCAGATACCTGGCACCCTGTAGGACACCATCTCCTTTCCTCTTCCAGGTTGTCAGGAAGACCACTGCGTCTCGAGAGGTAGGGGGACAGGGCAGAATGGGATGCATCAGAGAAAATAAAACAAGTGGAAGGAGAGGAGGGGGTCACTAGACTGGAAAATGTCTGGCTTCTGAAATTCCCTGGGAAGCAATTCCATTACACACCCACTCCCTACCAATCCAAAAAGCTAGAGAAATTGAGACTGACGGTGTCCCAGATTGATGGTGTCCCAGGACCCACTGCTGGTAACTGTATGTGACCCACATCTTTGGCCTCCCCATCAGTACCTACCAATACAAACCCCAGACTATTAAAAATTTTGCCAAGGCTAAGCAGCATCCCTCATGAACCAAAAATGGTTAATTTTTTAACCTTTAATAGCAGTCACATTACTACTTCAAAACTCAACCTAAATATGCAACAGTGACCAAATATCACACGTGTTTCTTCAAAAACACATTTAGAGATGCATAAGATTTTCATTTTTCTCTCTTTACGTTGAGTGGAATGACTGAGCACATAGTCACTATATGCTCACATCTGATAGCATGTCTAATGAGCACCATTAACTGATTACTTGTCCATGAGCTATAATCTACAGAAAGGTTCTGCTTTTTAAGGAAATGCAGGCCAAGGATCTATGTTTATTTTATAAGGATAGATGGTAGTGATGCTTATACAACAGTGTGAGTGCAATTAATGCCAATGAAACATACGTGTGAAATTGGTTAAAATGGTAAGCTTTATGTTATGTAAATGTTTCCGCAATAAAAAATATCTAGTCCTTGAACAAACAAAAAAACTCGCCAAAATTCACAGACCTGAACACTCGCTACAAGTTCAGAAAGCAGCATTCAGTGCTGCTGACTTAGGAAATGGGCTGTGTCTCTTCTGCTTTCATATGGATTTTGATGAGGAATTTAACTTGAGAAAGGACAGGGCAAAATGTGTTCTCCTTCGTTTGTAATCTCTCCGCATTTGAAAGGAAATGGAGCCAGAGAATGGATTCAGTTCTGTGACAACCAGGAAACCAGAGAGCCAGAGGTCAGCGAACTTCACCTTTTTCCTCTTCCCTAAAGCTCGCCTTTCTCAGAGCCTTTCTCATTCCAATGTCTGCTTTTTTGTTTCTTCTCCATACTTGAGTCCTGATGCAGGTGGCAATATTATATCATATCTCAGCTCTTAATCCTGAAACCCAGTATCTTGTCGCCCTTATACCTGTCTTTTAAACAAACTGCAGAGTAAACATTCTTTTTTTTTTTCTGTGAGAAAGAGCATATTTTAAATACTGCTTAATTTATGGTTTCCCCTCATTCTTTGGGAACTTCCAGAAAGCATACTTTCTTTTGCTGATGAGGAATTAAGGTTCAGTCTGCTGTTGTGCAAATTCACCATGACATGCAGCAGACACAGGAATGTGTTTCCTGGCTTGCTCAGAGTAGAAGCAGGTAGAGGACAACTTAGCCAGGAAGCAAGCCTTGGAATGTTCTTTCACTCCACCTCAGTGCATGTTCTTTTCTTACAGCCCACCACAAAACTTCTGTCTGAAAGCAGCTTTCCAGCCCAGAGCCTCCTAAATCACATACCTGAAATTCAACCTACCCCAAAACTTTCTCTGTAACACTTCTGAAATTTCATTTTTTAGTCTTTGCTGAATTGAGAATCATTGCCCAAAACCATAAATCTGAGAAAATGCACGTCTTGTCTGAATAATAATAAATTATACATGTGTAGCTAGAAAAATTAGGATTGTTTTCCAGTAACTGCTGATAATAAGGACTCTGGGTTCAATTGTTCACACATATATATAAAATCTAGCATTTTCTCTTAGTGACACTCGTAGGAAATTAATGTATCCTAGGACGACTGTAGTGGATTGTGGTGTCTGTTCATCTCGTCTCTCTAGCAACCTTTCACATCTCTCTTCTTCATACACTTGCTCTCTGGCTTCGAGGGGATATTATTTGTTCTATTGCTGAGTAATAAATTACTGACAACTTTTTGACTTAAGACAGAAATGATTTATTATCACTCATGGGTGCTGTGAGTCAGGAATTCAGGCAGGGCAGAGCAGAGTGGCTTGTCCTGTTACACAAAGTCTGGGGCCATAGCTGGAAGACTTTTGAAGGAGGGGGGCCCCAGGGGAGACTGAAATCTTGAGAAGACTCACTCACTCACATGTCTGCTGGCTCTCAGCTGGCACACCCACGCGTTACCTCACTGTGTGACCTGGGCTTCCTCACAACATGGAGGCTAGGATCTCAGATGACTATCCCAAGAGAAAGAGTGTGTGTACCACACACTTATGGAGACCATAAGCTGTCTCCATTTTATGCCCCAGCCTCATGAGCTACATATCAGCATTTCTGCAGTACTCGGTTGGGGCCATCACAGCCTCCACCCAGATTCAAGGGGAGGGAACATAGATCCCTCCCTCTCCTGGTGGGAGATGTGTCAGGCACACTGGAATGGAATAAATAAAATATATCAGTGTGGCCATGTTTGGAAAATAGCAACTGCCACAGTTGGGCATGTGACTCAAGCAGAGCCGATTTGAATGATGGTGAGATTCTAGGGAACGAAGCGCTCTCTTGGAGTTTTTAAGGTGAAGGATGTAAATGTGGGTCTGTGGAGGGCAACTTCCTACTATGTGAAAAGAGTCTAAATGCAGAACTAAGACCAGGCAAAAATAAGGCGAGAAGAGAAATGATCAGAGAGAGAGTTCGGGTGGTGCTATCACTGTCCCTCTGGCCCCCGCACAGTGATCGGCACATGGTAAGAGGTCAACAGCATCTACCAAATGAATAGCCGAAAGTCGTAGCGATGAGAACACAATCAGATGTGGACAATACCATGTAGAATGAAAGCTCAAAATGCTGCTGGTTCTTGTTCCTTGGTCTGTCACCATCCACCTCACTTCTGGGGACGACCCTTCTGGTTCTCTCCCACGCAGCTGGGTACTATCTCTGCCGCTAGAGCACAGCTAATTTCACTCATTATTGCTGCAGGCTAAGGGGGTTTTCCTGGAAATGACTGCCTTACTCCATTTTTCTACAAATGAGGCATTTATTCCTGTATACTGCAACTCTTCCTGGCTTTGAGCCTCCAGTCTTTTAAAACTGGCCATCTCTTTACCTTTATGCTGCATATTTCCACTTAAAAGAAATTTTTTTCTTTTTTTGAGAGAGGATTTTACTCTGTCACCCAGGCTGGAATGCAGTGGTGTCATCATAGCTCACTGCAACCTCAGACTCTTGGGCCCAAGCGATCCTCCTGCCTCAGCCTCCCTAGTAGCTGGGACTATAGGTGTTCACCATAGCACCCAGCTAGTTTTTCCATTTTTTTGTGGAGGTAGGGGTCTTGCTCTTGCTCAGGCTGGTCTCAAACTCCTGATCTCAAGCAATCCTCCTGCCTCAGCCTCCCAAAGTGCTAGGAAATTTTTTTCCCAGTGATTTAAGTCTTCTACCCTTTAGGGGTGGTTCACATATGTATCCCAGCTGAGAAAATTGGCCAACACATGAACCACCTGCATGAGAACCACTATAGAACTTGTAAACTGCACAAAGCTAAGGTCCTGTAGCCCCTTCCCACAGAATTACAATATCTGGGTTTGAAGCATGGCATTTGTATTTCCAAAAAGATGAAATCACCACAGATGATTTCAATACATACCCAAGAGCCACTGGGATTTACAGGGTACTTGAGATTAGAAGTAACCCAAGAGTTCCAGGTTCTCTCCACCCTCAAACCTCTAACACTGCTCTTGATGTCAAACTCTTAGGAGGACAATTTAGAGGAGCTTGGAGGAGATCTTTTATCCCTTCCAACCTTAGCTTCCAATGAAAGGCATAGATTTCACCATTCATTCCCACCAGGGAAAATGGCCTCCTTCTTCCCACAGGACTGGGCTGGGGTCCCTTGGAGATGGCGCCCTGGGAAATCTGTATATTGCCTGACCGGTGAGAACAAGGAGCTCTCCTCCCAAGACCTGGAGAGAGTCTGATTAACTTTCTCCCTTCCCCTTCCCTCTCCAGGGTGAGCATTTAGACTGCGTTCCTGATGTTCCTCATTCCACTGGGCAAGGTGAGGAGCCCGTCTGAAGCCTAAAGCAGATGCATATTAGAGGGAAACAGCCTGATAGCCAACTTTCCAGGGATGTGCCTTCGGAGATTGGAGGAACAGCCTTCAGTTGGCCAGCTCTGCTCTGACCAGGCAGAGGTGGAAGGAGCGTGGAAGCTCCAGAACATAAACTGTAAGAGTATGCCATTGAAACCTCAGGCTTCGTTTTAATTTTGTCTGACTGAAAAAGGGCCAGCTGGGAAATAGAGAGGTTTTTATTCCCCTTTGAATATGGCCCATGAAACTGTGGACTTAGAATAACTGTAGGGGGCAGTGGGCGTGTTGCAGTTCTGCAAGGGCAGTTTGCACAGCTGCAAAAGGGAGTTTTCCGTGTGTTCACTCCAGTCCGAGCGGGAGGCGGCGAGGGCTTGACGTCAGCGGTGCCTCTGAGCATAGAGCCCGGGTCCCACCCTCTCCCAGCACTCACGGAACTGCCCTGCCACCCCACCCTGGCTTCCCACTTCCAAACGTGGAGCCTTCTGGAAGGTGCCAGAGTTCTGCCTGTAAAGGGAAAGAAGGGAAGGGTGGAGTGCAGCATTTGAACTGGGAAGAGAGACACACGCCGTCACGTTGCTGAGCAGACTTTGAAGGGACTGGACAGACTTTGTGGTGACTGCAGTTTTGGCATAAAACTGTTGTTTCCATCTTTGCTTTGAACTGATTTAGAAAGTTTCACTTTCTTAAATAGGAATGTATTTTACATGTGCAAAATCTGGTTACCATATTCTCTTGGCCTAGTTGCTTCCAACTGATTTTGAGAACCTGCTTTGTTCTAACTGTGCCAATTCCTGGGCCATTCAAAATGTCCCTAGTTTCCCAAAAATGCACATCTTGAGAAGCAAAAATTGGGAGGCCAGAAACATTTTCTTTCAGGTGGAGATTTTCACAGTGAGTAGGTTATGAGTGCACTGGGATAATGTCACTCTAACTTGGCAGTGGGCACAGAGGCAAGGAGGGGACTGTCCCCACAGACCCATACTAGCAATACGAACAGACATCTGTCATTCTGGTCTCTTAGCTTCTGGTTCATCACTTTTCTGTTACGGTTCTGCCACTAATAGTAGTTACTGCATCTGACCTTAGCAAGTCATTTAACCTGTTAAGCACTCAATTTTTTCATTTGGAAAATGAAGATGATAATTTATGTTCCTTCATTAAGTTACTATAAATATAATATTGTGGATGTGGAAGTGCTTTGAAGAAGTTAGAAATGCTAGACAAAAGTTTAAAAATGTTCAGGGATAGGGGAATAGGAATTGTGAGGAAAATTCCAAGAGATGCCAAAACTTCAAAAGCACCATCTGTTAAATACGTGCTTACTGCAGGGGATTTCAGATTCCCCAACCCCATGGAGAAATGGAAGACTCAATTAGATATGTTACAGAGGGGCAAAGGGAAGATGTTTGCTTTTATATGACTTTTATATGACTTTTATGGAGCTCACAGACCAAGCCTCTGTTCTCTCCAACTTTAATTCCTTCCACTCTCTGCTGTCAGACCAGAAACGACTCTGATTACAGACATCAGGAACACTAGAGCTGGAAGGAAACTGTGAAATCATTTTCTAGATAAGATGGTTGATTTTTGCATGCATTGTTAACTCTCTCCCTCCAGATGTCAGTGACTACCCCAAATAATTGTTACCTGCTGTGATCTGTACCCAATTTTCTTAACATTTCCCCTCACCAGTCACATGCTCCAGACAAACTGGGATACAGCCTATTACTTGTAAATTGTATACTTTTTCAGGACCAAGAAAGGTGGGAAGGGCAGTTTAAGTAAAGGGAACAGCATGGGCAAGAGCACAGAAATACATCCATGTGAGGTCAGGGATGTGGGCTGGAGGAGCTGAACTTCGAAAGATGCTTAGTCTGCTTGGGCTGCCCTAACAAAACACCCCAGCCTTAAACAACACAAGGTGTCTGGGCCCTGGCCTGCAGATGGCTGCCTTATCGCTAAGCCCTCATATGGCAAAGAGAGAGAGAGCAAGAGAGAGCTCTCTCATGTCTCTTCTTATAAGGGCACTAATCCCATCATGAGGGCCACACCCTCATGACCTCTTTTAATACTAATTACGTCCCAAAGGCCCCATCTTCAAGTATCATCGCTTTGGGAGTTAGAGCCTCAACATACGGATTTGTGCAGGAGGAGGGACCCAGACACTTGGTCCATAACAGATGGGTATGATCTCCTAATAGAGAGGTGGGGAGGAAAGATAAGGGCAATTATGGCTGTACAAAATTTTAAAGCAGGGAGAGAGCTCAGAGCTTACCTTTAAAAATATATTTTTAAACTATATTCTTCAGATTGCTGGGAGTTCTAAGGAGCATGCTCTCCCACCCCAGGGTCACCGGGAAGGGAAGTGGAGAGTTGGGGATAAGGACAGTCCCAGTACGGGAGAATCTGGAC
Organism: Indri indri; assembly: GCA_004363605.1. Taxonomy (NCBI): domain Eukaryota; kingdom Metazoa; phylum Chordata; class Mammalia; order Primates; family Indriidae; genus Indri; species Indri indri. The sequence goes on from RJWJ010003210.1 coordinate 9,331, forward strand.
ACTATTTGTTATCAATAAAAATGGTTTTTAAACTCTGCTTTACTTACAAAATTTCACTAAAATAAATGATTTTGAGCCAAAGACAAGTACACAAAGGTTGTAGAATCAAAGTATCTAAGCTGGAAGGGGCCTTCGTAAATGACTGGAGACATTTTAGTAAATTGGAAAATTTCACCTGCATCTCAATTCTTCTTACCCAGGAGCTCTTCTTTGAAGCTCCCTTTAAAAAAATTTTCTCTGTTCTAATTCTGATTAAGATACAGTGTTTAAAGGTTGAAAAGGTAGATATAGAAACAGTTGGTGAAATTTAAAAAAAAGACAGAGACACCACGGACGAAAAAACTTTCAGATAAAATAAAAAAGATAAATAGGGCTCTTTCCACAATAGGAAGAATAATCCGGGAAAGTTTTTTCAGAATGTAGACAAAGAGGGAAAACATCCTGAAGGAGTTATTGCAATTTAGGATAGGATAGAGGAATGAAAAATATATCTGATCAAAGAATTTGAAGACAGTAAACTTTCTCTACATCATTAAAAATTGGTAAATAAAAATTGGTTGACTTAGTTTAAAAAGCATTTTAAGTCAGTTCAGGCAAATAAGCTAATACAAGAATGTATACAGACATTGTCTTAAGTTGTTTTCAGGTAAAATAGATATAAGGAAAACAGAGAACAGGAAGGAGGACTAACTCAACTTTTATCACATTAATTTTTTTTTTTTTTTTTTGATAAATGGTTTCCCTCTGTCACCTGGGCTAGAGCACAGTGGGGTCATCATAGCTCACTGCAACCTCAAACTCCTGGGCTCAAGTGATCCTCCTGCCTCAAGCTCCTGAGTAGCTGGGACTACAGGCGTGCGCCACCACACCTGGCTAATTTTTCTATTTTTTGTAGAGAAGGGGTCTCACTCTTGCTCAGGCTGGTCTCCAATTCCTGACCTCAAGCAATCCTCCCACCTTGGCCTCCCAAAGTGCTAGGATTACAGGTGTGAACCACCACACCTAGCCTAAAATTATTTTTTGTGCTGTGATATTCTCAGTGGAGAGAGGAAAAAAGTTGAAGTGACGGAGCATGACACCTCCCCTCCCACCCGCAACCTGCACAGAGTAAATGCTTCTGCGCTCCTCTTCTTGCCATCCTGTTCCAAATGGGGATGTCCACAGGGCGATCTTTCCAAAATGGGCCAGCTTGATACATATCTGACCTGAATTAATACCATCCCTAAAGGAGTTCCCAGTTTGATGTTTAATTCTACGTTTCTCTTAAAGAGAGAACATGGTAGTAGAAAAGAATCTGGGGGAAAATCCTCACTCACCAGAGGCACTGCCCTTTCCAGACAATATTTCCAAATAACTCTTGAATAGAAGGTGGGGTTGTTATAAAGTATTTGAGTTGAAATCTTCACAGACAGCAATCCATATTCACCAGGTAGAAAGTCACCTCTAGTCACCTGGCTTGCAAACATGTACCTATATCCATGTAGTCACCCCAAGGCAACATTTAAGATGAAGGCTGAGAATCACCTTACTTGTAAAGCTTTAGCTGTAATAGTCTCACAAATGAGATTTTTCTGAGTACCAAGAGCAGTTTATCAGAGAAAGGAACCCAAAACACAGAGAAGAGAAATGGAGGTGAGGTAGCCAGCCTCTAAAATGGTCCCTCAGTGATTTGTCTCTCCTGAGATTCACATCCTTGTGTAGTTACCTCCCACATCGAATCATGATTTGTCTTTGTGACCAACAGAATATGTCAAAAGTGATAATATGTGACTTCTGAAACTAGACCATAATAGAAAGTGTGGTTTCACTTTCTCTTGGATCCCTTGCCCTGTGAGAAGCCAGCTGCCATGCCATGAGGACACTCAAGCAGCATGATGGAGGGATTCAGTGGTGAGGAACGGAGGCCCCCAGCTAGCAGCACATGAGTGGGCTTGGAAGAGGATCCTCCGCCCCAGTCAAGCCTTCAGATGACTACAGCCCTGGACAACATCTTGATTATAATCTCACGAGGGACCAGGAGCCAGAACATCAAGCTAAGCTGCTCCTAAATTCTTGACTCACAGAAACTAAGGTAATAAATGTTTATTGTTTTAAGCCACTAACATCTGGGGTAATTTGTTATACAGAAAAAGATAACTCACACAGAGGGGCTTCATGGCCAGATAAGAGGGACTCTCTCTCTGCTAGGGATGTGACCAGGAGTGATATTAAAATATCTGTTTAAAAAGAAAAATGATTTGGAAAGTTGTCTATAAGCCAGCTCAACACTTAGAACTAAAATCTGACAAAAATCATACACATTAAAGTACAAAGTCTCATTTTAAGAATATCCAGGCAAATATCATAAATATGATATGAGAAAATAAAATATAATAATGTAAAAAAAAATCACAATCAATTAGGGTTTGCTCCAGGAATGCAAGGATGTTTTAATTTATCTATGTATTCTCTCAACACATTTTTTTAAAAATCAATTAATGGAATGTATTACATTATTAGTACTAAAGAAAAAAAATGATATGGTTATCTGGATAGATGTGAAAAGATAGTCAATGAACATCCAATACCCATTTCTGATAAAACATATACACACACATACACATAAAAATTTAAAAACAGATAAAGGAGATTTGCCGATTTGGATAAAAAAATTTTGTCCAAAAATAACATACATACATAAATGGGAATAAATCTAGTGTTTGTACATTACATCAGAGAAAGGTAAATATGACCAATACTATACTATTATTCATATTAACACATTTTATATCATTTTCCTGACTACAGTAAGACAGGCACAAATAGTATAAGGGAAGAGACAGGTGATCATTATTTTCAACATGATTATGCCTAAAAAATAATTAGAACAAGAGAGTTTAGGAAGATATTCATATGAAAGATAAATAATTATCAAACATTTGTGTATATACCAGCTTGCCAGCAATAGTTTAGAGATTCCTAGATATTTTACAAAGTTCCAACAATACTTTTTATGCTGCTATAAATGAGATCTTTTTGAAATTATATTTTTCTAAGACTTTCATAAAAAAACTTTATTGAAAAACATGAAGAACTTAAATAAATGGATTTACATATTGCATTTCTACTTAGAAAGATTCCATCTTATATAAATTCCATTTCTTTCCAAATTAATTTATATATTTAAGACAATTCTAATAAAAGTCCTATGATGGTTAATTTTATGCATCAACTTGACTGGGCTAAGGGATGCCTAGATAGCTGGTAAAACATTATTTCTGAAGGTGTCTGTGAGGGTGTTTTGGGGAAGAGATTAACATACAAATCCATAGACTAAGTAAAGAAGATCCACCTTCACCAATGTGGGTGGTCATCATCCAACTCTTTGAGAGCCTGAATAGAACAAAAAGGCAGAGAAAGGGTGCATTCCCTCTTTCTGTTTGAGCTGGGACATCCATCTTCTCCTGCCCTTGGACATTGGTGTTCCTTGTTCTCAGGCCTTCAAACTCAGACTCAATCATACCACTGGCTTTCCTGGTTCTCCAGCTAGCAGATAGCAGACCATGGGACTTCTTGGCCTCCATAATCAACTGAGCCAGTTCTCAAATAAATTTCCTCCGAGAGAGAGAGAGACAGACAGACAGACAGAGATCTCCTATTGGTTCTGTTTCTCTGGAGAACCCTAATACAAGTCCTAATAGCTTTTGTTTCTTTCTTTCTTTTTAATTAGTAGAGGAAACATATATCGATTCTACCTTTCCCTCGGAAAAATAAATGCATGAGAAGATTAATGAGTGTGGAGACCCACCCTCCCAGATATCCAAACCTGCTTTCAAGCTACTGTACATAATTAAAGCACTTTAGATTTTGACATAAGTATAGAAAAGGAAATCAATAAAACAGAATATAGCATCTAGATTAAAGTACACATGTGTAATTTGCTTTTAGTATAAAACAGAAAAATGGAATTTTAAAGTAATTGGAATATTTCAATATGAAGCAGCATGAAATGTTTCATATTTCAATATGTAGCATAGAAACAATTGGCTGCCAAATTGGGAAGAAATAAGTTAAATCCATTTGCGGGGAATTTATTTTTGTGTAGGATGAAAGATACGATACTCATATGTTCTTTTTCTTTTTACATTTAAAATATTAGAAGAAAATACAGAATAGTTCTATACTCCTGAGGTGAAGAAAGGTTTTCCAAGCATGCCACAAAACTGAAAGCAGTACAGAAGATTAATTTTGTGACTTTTGCTTTTACAAAAGCATGTAACACTTTAAATCAAATCTTTCAATATACGAGACTAATGAAAACATATTATAAAATATTTTCAGCATATATCACAAAAGGTTAATATTTATAAAATATAAAGTTTTTTTAATTTCTCAGTTAGAAAACATTAACAAAAGAAAAATGGACAAAACAATCAATTAGCAGATAAAATACGATGACCATTACTATCTGAAAAGATGTTGCCCAAATACAATAACAATCAAAGAAATACGAATTTTAAAAAGCAAGATTTATTGTAACCTATTAAAGTAATAAGAATAGTATTACTCAGTAATAAGGGTGTGGCAAAATAGGTATTCTCATACTTGTTGGTAGCAATATGAATTCCTGTAACATTTCTGGAAGATAATTTGTTCACAATATGAAAATTTTACTGTGCATGTGCTTTGAGCTAGTATCTCTAATTCTAGTTATGTATCCTAAAGAAATTATAGGATAATTACAGAATGTGTAAAGATGTACTGTATAAAGATGTTTATTATAGCATTGATCATAATAAAAAATGAATGGAAATAACCTAATGTCTATCCATGGAGAATTAAGAAATAAGTCGTGGGCCATCCTCATAGTTAAACACTGTATAGATTTTTTTAAAAGATGAGGTAGAGCCTATTGACATGGAAAATGTCCTATTACCTTAAAATAAAATGAAAATGAAAATTGCAGAGAAGTATATACAGTATGATCCCATTTATGTTTTAGAAATATGTGGATATATGTAAGCATAAAATATGGAACAATATATGTCAAACCATTAATTTATCTGTTAGAGAGATTTAGTATTAGAAAATGATTTACTCTTTCTATTCTATTGCTTTAACTTTTACAATTAAAATATACTAGATTTTTTTAAAAAGAGAAATGTCAGGAAAATTAAGTATTTTTCACAATATTCCTTTGGTTTTATACATAAATAGCTGAGCTTTTTACCGGATTTGCTAATCTTATCTTGCATTGTGACATTTGCAAGAACCCAGCAGAGACTGTGTTGTTACTAGTGAAACTGGAAGAGGTCAGGCCCGTTATCGGAATTTCTCATGTTGTCTATATCATCAACGACCACAGAATCACCCTCCAGCTGTGTCACATCCTGTATCCTGAAGAGCCTGCATGCAATGAAACCACTAACTACAACCATAAACAGCCAGCCTTATCTAAAGCTATGTGAAGGGCCTTGACCTGCTGACCCCCAGGATGCATGTCACTGAACATCCACTGGGGGGACTCTCTGAAATAGGGCACTAGCAGTGGAAGGAGAATGGCACAGACAACCCAGCCCTCCATCAATGGACCACACCACTGTGGGCATGCCAGGCTCAGTGCCAGGAAATGAGAAGACAACAAGGCCAGCTGGCCAGCATTCAACATGGAGGTCAGCAATCCACACATTAATTTGAGGTGCCAGAGCCAAAAATCCCTCAGTGATAGCCACAAAACCAACAGCCCAGCCAGAAGATGGATGTCCTGTCTTTCCTGTCTTATTTCAGGGTCCTGTCTGGAGCCACAGCTGTGCCCATTAGGGGACAGTGGTGTGAGTTTTCAGTTCAGAGCCAGGTGGAGACATGAAGTCGGGGCCGAGCAGAGGTTTCACAGAGAAGTGGCATGGGGTCAGTTCCTCTTATCAGTTCCCGGTGCTCATATGAGAGGGGATGCAGCTGGCCTCAGACAGAAAGGGCATGTGGCCATGACCCATCCCTGGATGTGGAAAGAGAACTAAGATAGAACATGTGAGAGCTGCCTGACCCAGCCTTCTCCGTAGCCAGGGGAACCTGACTTCTTGAAGAAGAGTGGGAAGGTGCACTCAACCAGCGCCTACTATTTTCATCTCTGCCTTGGAACTCTTGTGTTTTCTCGGCCCTTCTGCCTCTTACTTGAGAAATGAATGTCCAGGCAATGAGTGGCAATGAGTGACAAATTCCTGTTGACTTTTTCCAAATGGCAAGCTGCCATTGCCAAACCTTGTTTATTATGTCTGGTTCAGGCAAGTTGGTCCAGAAGTAGAAGCCTATTGACTTGGGGTGCTGAGTCCTAGCTGCCATGAAGGTCAAACTCCTGAAATCTCAGTGGCTTAAGAGAGCAATGGTTCCCATGAAGTCTCATACGGGTTTGGAGTCCTTCCTCTGTCCTATAGCTTTGCCGTAAGGTCCGCCTGATCTCCAAGGTCTCTGGCATAGGACGCGCGAAGGACAGAGGAGGAACACCAATTCAAACTTGCTGACCTGAAAGATGCAGGTACTCCACTTCCACTCACAAGCCAACGGGAGGCTGGTCTCATGATTCCAACCCAAATGCAGAGGAAGCTGGGAAGTGTTAGAGGGACACATGGAATAATCACTGTGCACGCTCATAATATTGGAAAAGTTTCGTGAAATTTCAGCATAGAAGAGCAGAGCAGTAGAAAGAGCTCTTGAGTGGAAGTCCAGGCACAGGGGCCCAGAGCCATTTCTGTCACTAATCAGCTGGGGACCCCTCTGCTCCTCCATACCTCAGTGTCCTCATCTACAGAAGATGAAATGGTGCTGCATGGCCCACAGTGTTCTTCCCAGGCCAAAAAACACAGTTATGAGAGCTTGTGGCTTGTCAAGACAGAACACAAATGGTATCTCAGCATTTCACCAAGGCTATCTAGGTATGCAGACATCTAGAAAGCCCTAACAGAGAAAGCAGTGATATCACTTAGGGGGCTATCAATTTTGGCGGGACCAACCTTTGCTGAGCCTCTGCTTTCAAAAGCTCATCAAAAAACCATAGAAGACTTAGCTGCTAAGTAAGAGCAGCAACAAATCTCTCCTCATATTATGAAAGCAGATGTGGGTACAGAGAGGTCCTCCTAATTTCCTTGCCCTTACGCACATGCACACATACCCTCTCAGTTAACAAAAACAGAGTGTCTGCTATGGGCAGGACACTGTCTTTTCAAATAGTATTTTTGCTTTTGGGCACTAACAGGAGGTTGTACTATATTTTTAACAATTATACCTGTCTGGACAGTCAGTAGAATGCACTGGTGAAGAGCTGGCCTGTGGAACTAGATGGCCCATGCTCAAATTGCAGCTTCAGCGCTGTCCAGGTTTGGGGTCCTGGGGAAGCAGGCTCTGAGTAGAGGTTTAGAGGGCAGGAGACTTACTCGGGAGTGTTGCTGGGATCACGCGCTAGGGAAAGAAGAGGAAAGAAACAAGATTGGGCAGAGGGAGAAGTTGAGCTGCAATGCAGCCTCAACTAAGGCCTGAGTCAACCCCCCAGGGACTCTGAAGCTAAGATGGACCATCAGAATTATCCTAAGATGGAATGAGGGGGCTGAGCCTTTGTACCCCTGTGTCAATCAATCATTGAATGTGGGCTGCCCTGGGAAACAAGCATGGTCCTAGGCTCGGTGGCTCTCCCAGCCAAGGCCATTCCCAAAGAGGGCTGACAGCTGTGGTAGGTCTGCCAGCCACACTCCCAGCAGCTGGAGGCATAAACCCTTCATTTTGGAAAGTACTTCACCACATCCCTATAAATGTACTAGTTATATGACCGTGAGCAAGTTACATGGCCTCTTTTTGTAAATTTTACAAATAAGAGAACTGAAGTACTATATAGCAGTCTCGATTTCATAGAGTGTGATGATTAAATGAGCTGCTTACTAAGTTCTGGCACTGTTCTAAGTGTTAGCTATTCTGTGCTTCTTGCAAGCCCCACAAGAACAGGAATGTTTATAGTTGGGAATCAACTGGGACTGTGGAGTCTTATGAGGGAGGGCGCAGAAAAGAATGAGATGCCCTCTCAGTCACTTGTCTACAGCCCAGCCCATTGGTGATTTTGCAGAGGCCCAGATTCCAGCCAGAATACCCAGCCTGGAGGGCTTTGCATCAGTTCACTTTCATTTCTTATGTTACAACCAAAAAAAGCTCCAGGAACAAACTGTTGTAATTTTACCTAAAATGTCCTTTTTCATGCTTCTGAATGTGATCGGCTCTGATATCTTTCCAACATAATAAGGAAAATGTTCCATCTCTTATAAGGAAAGGCTTGTAAGAACCCTGTCTTCCCAAGTTAGCCCCCAGATTCTCTGTACTCATCAAGGCGCTGGAGAATGTATGTCAGATCTCCTGGAAGAATCTCCAGCCCCTATGCCCGCAGGGCTAGAAAGTACATAGCTCGGGGAGGGATACGTTCCAAGTGCAGACCTACCTGGCAAAGGCTGTGGGCACCTGCACTTGGTATGGGCCATTTGCCTAGGAACAAAACTATGATTTATGATGAAAGTCTAAGGCTAGAGAATATGAGTACTGTAGGATACGAAAGGCAAAGGTATGTTGGGATGAGTATTCTAATAATCTTCCTTGTCGAAATGAGACTGACGAGTAGAAAGTTAATGGGAATGTTCCTTCTGAAAGCTCAGAGCATATTCCCTGCGTTTTTCTCACAGCTCTGTGAAATAGCCTCCCCTGTCCCCTCTTTAAAACACAGATGGCAATAACTGTCTCTGATTGCCTTGCTCTTAGGAGCCTAGGGTTCCAGTCCTGCTCTGGACTAGCCCTGTCACTGCCTGGATCTGAGACCATGTTGTCACTCTAAAACGTTACCCAGCTTTCCTACTCCACAACCTAATTTGTCGTCAGAGCAGGTCAGATGGAAATTCATTCTACATGGAAACTTCAAATTATGTTCCTTCCTTCTAACCTGTAAACCTTGTCTTTACCCTGCTCCGGCCCAACCACTCTCTTTCCCTCCCCTTGCCCAAACGATTTCTCCCTTACCCGCTCCTTGATTAGTTGAGACTATTGCTTCCAACTCCCTATATGTTTCAGCAGAAGCAGAACAGTTGTTTTCAATTACATTCCAAAGCATAGGAGAGAATTTCTGAATGCAGCTTCCTAGTTTTCAATTGACCGTGGCAATAACAGCCTCAGAGAAGAAAACTCTTTCCAGGGAGAATGCAAACCTCACTTACTCAGAAAGCAGTTTGAGTCTTCTTTTTCCATTGTATGCACACATGCACGTGTGCACACACACACACACACACACACACACACATCATTGGGGGCTTTCCTGTGCCCATTAGGAGGAGTTGCTCAGCAAAGCCCTCTCTCTAGAAGTAGAGCCATGAGGGGGTGGTATGGAGGAGCTACAAGATGGACTTCTGGTTTCCAGACCTGGGAGGAAACCCAAGAAAAGCGGAAGAGACCCAGGTCTTTCACTACTGCAGAGTGTGTGAAATGCAGGCCCAAGTGGGTCCCTCACAGTTCGCAAAACTCTAAGCTGCTCCTTCATCTGTAACATAAGAAGAAACTTGGGACAGCTTAGTGTGGGAAAAAAGGGGACGGTGGCAGTGTGATGAAGGGGAAAGAACATGGTGGTTCAAGCCAGGCAAGTGGGCTTCCAGGCTGGCTCAGCCACAAACCAGCTGTCTGTCTTGTGCTGGACACCTTCCAGGGCACCTCCGGATCCACTGTCCCCCTCCAGACTGCTGTCTACTGCTGTCTGCCCTGGGAAGCTGCTCTCTGTAGACCGAATCAAGAGCAAGCTGGTCCTGTGGCTTCTGTTGGGTTCAGGCAATGGAAGCCACAAGCAAGAAATGAGAAGGCTGCAGCAGGGTGACATGGAAGTATTTGCTTCCCCAGCTCCCTCCCTCCCGTTCTCTAAGGTTGGCTGCCTCTGTCTTCTGAAGGCCACACCTCCCATCAGGTGGCTCTGGCCACACAGCCACTCTCTCCAAGTTCCAGGAGCCAATCCTTCCTTTCGTCCTTTCCAAGTGAGGGGTAATAATAGCTCCTGGCCATTGCTATCCCTGGTGTTCAAGATTGTATTTTTCAGGGTTATGATAGCCACCGTGGTGGAAAAATTGGTGGGAATCCAATTACAGTATGTAGTTTAGATAGTGGTGTTATAACAATGGCAGTTTCTTAGTCTCTTAGAGAGAGGGCTTTGCTGAGCAACTCCTCCTAACGGGCACAGGAAAGCCCCCAATAATTAGTTTCTTAGTTTCACAGTTGCATAAGACATTAATGTTAGAGGAAGCTGGGTGAGGGTAGGTACATGAGAACTCTCTGTACTATATTTGCAACTTTTTTGTAAATCTAAATTTTTTTTAAAAAAAAAAAGGCTACTGAGAAGTTCATCGAGTGTCCAGGGGCACTGGAGAACCAGTCTTGATGGCTACAGAGCCAGGAACTATTGCTAAATTCACACTGCAGAACTGGCCCAACAAAGACTCCATGGCCACCACAGGGCACAGACATTGCAGGCTTCACCACCACCAACACTGGACACCATTCTCTGTCACTGTTGCCTCTGGAAACTGGATGTAGCTTTCTGCTACTGCCACCAGTCATCAGAATAGACTGTGGACAGCCCCTGCTTCTTCCCACTGCTGGCTTCTGATTTAGGCAATATGTTTGCACATGAGCTACAGGGAGGCTAGAACATGAGTACCTGGCATTTCAGTTTCTATCCCTGGGTGTTGGTTCTACCTCATAAAGAAGGACATTTCTCAGATGTGGGAAGGTATATCAAATGCTCAGTGGCCAACAAAAAGGACGAATGTCCACTCTGGCGATTGAGATCACAGGTAACGGGAATGGTCAGATAGGGCTCTTCAGGGGAAGTAGAATGTACATAAAGCATTATTTTAGTAAAAGCAAATTTGAAATGAAGCTCAGGAGCATCTAGCACTCAGCCCTGTAGGAGAGGTAAGCTTCCAATAAAGACAAATGCATCATTCTCATGTAAACATTATGCTGAACAAGCAGGGCAGGGAGTAAGCCAAAAACAACTTAATTCTGTCTCCCACTGCCCTTTCAGCCAGCTCTGCAGGGCCACACCTACTGTTTTCATCAGGGACAGGGAAAGTCCTCAAGAATTTTCTGGTCACTCTTGCCTTAATACATATGGTTCTAGGGTCACATCAAGCCATAAATTACAACTTCAGATTAGCATTAAAACATCCAACCTCGTGTAATAGTCAAAATTTCAAATTTGTTTTTTACGTTGAGGTTCCCTCCACCTCCTATAATTTGGGCCTGAAGATAAGGAAGGAAAGAAGCTCTCTTCCCCCAGACTTGACCTTCCTCCTTTGGTTAAACACAGCTTCAGCCTCTTCAGGGTGGAAGCACAGTGAGGCTGAGTAGGTCAGGGGAGCAGAAGTTTCTCCTTGACTGGTACTGCCATAGGTTTAGAATTTGTGGTCTCTGTTTTTGCAGATGTTTAAGCTGACTTTCTTATGAGCTCTAACATAGCTCTTCAGAGATTTTGGAGATCTCTCATCTGTAGTTACCTTGGCAGGGCAAGTGCAACTCTTCTCTGGCTGGTCCCTTCTTTCACGGCCATCCCCTAGAAATCCAGCTGTCCCTAGCTTCTCTCTGCTTTGGTCTTAGGTCTCTGTCTCCCTCTAGACCACCCTTTTGGGCAGGACCTAAGACGATCCCATGCCAGCTTGCCCTCTGGATTCACATCTGGTCTAAAGAAGCATTCATGTATTCACTCACTGGCTGGCCAGACCCCAGAAGAGCTGGCCTCCTGTCATGAGTACTTCTTCATTATACCACCATAAAGCAACTAGTCAGTCTATCTCTCACCCTTTAGATTATTCTGTTTTCCTCAGATGCAGGGGGCGTACATTAAGCTCTCCATGTAGGCTCCTTGAAGCCCCTTTTCCTAAGCTTAAGTTGAAGTGTAAGTATTATCATCCCTTCCCTTGAGGGCAGAGGACAGGCAGTACTCAGGCAAAAGAACAATTCTCTCTAAAATTCTTCTTCACCAGTTTCTAATTGCTGATTCTTTTCAGCCCAAAATGTGGATGAGGGGTTTAAGAGTCATCTAGCCTATTTTCTATCACTTATTTTGGAAGTAACGCATCATGGTGAAGCCCTTTACTTTGAAATGTGATATCTATTGTCTTGCTGTTTCAGCTGAATCTTCCATATTAACATTCTGTGATGCTTGGATATGCTATCCTCAAAGCAAGCAAAGCTTGTATGTTCCCTCCTGGTTCTCCCTACTTGCTAGAACAAATGAACTTTCAACTCTCATCTGGGGTGTGCTGTGATTGGGGCAGCACCAGACACAGCCACTTGCATATGGCCAACTCCTCTAGCAGGTCTACTCAAATGCCAGTTACCTTTCCAAATATGATCTGTGCACTAAACCAAGACAAAATATCTCACCTTCCTCTTTATAGATTCAAACACTTTAAATGGCCTGATCCATTCTATTTCTGTTCCACAATAAAACCAACCTTCCTAGATAAAGTCTTTGATGTCCATTCAACACACATTCTTCTGCTTGGGCTCATGCCCCTGAAGTAAGACATTAATAGCAAGAGTGCTAATAAAGTGGGAAAACCCTCAAAAATACTAGCAAACCAAATACAGTAATACATAAAAAGATTATACACCATGACCAAGTTGAATTGGTTGGTTTAATATCCAAAAATCAATTAATGTAATGTATTATATCAACAGAATAAAGGACAAAAAACATGGGATCATTTCAATAGATGTAGAGAAAGCATTTGACCGAACTCAACACCCATTAGGATAAAAACAAAAACAAAACACTCAACAAACTAGGAATGGAAGAGGACTATCTCAATCTGACAAAAAGGCATCTATGAAAAACCTACAGCTAGTAATATACTTAGTGGAGAGAGAGAGAAATCTTTCTCCATAAGATGAACAAAACAAGGATGTCCACTCTCACCACTTCTATTCAACATTGTACGGAGGGTTCTAGCAAAGGTAATTAGGCAAAAAATGAAATAAAGTGCACCCAGACTAGAAAGGAAGAAATGAAAGTAACTTTATTTGCTGGGGACATGATCTTGTATATACAAAATTCTAAGGAGTCCACTAGGCAACAGTTAAAACTAATAAAAGATTTCAACAAAGTGGCAGGTTACAAGATTGACATACAAGTTGAATATCCCTTATCCAAAATGCTCAGGACCAGAAGTGTTTTGGATTTCAGATTTGTCCAGATTTTGGAATATTAGCATATACATACCAGCTGAGCATCCCTAATCTGAAAATCTGAAATGCTCTGATGAGCATTTCCTTTGAGCATGACTTTTGAACATTGATGCTCAAAAAGTTTTGAATTTTGGAGCATTTCAGATTAGGGATGCTCAACTTGTATGAAAATCAGTTGTATTTCTGTAAACTATAAATAAACAAACTAAAATGAAATTAAGAAAACAATTCCAATTGCTTCTCAGCCTTTTGGCTAAGATCAAGTGTAGAACAATTCCATTTACAATAGTGTCAAAAAGAATAGGAATAAATTTAACCAAGGAAGTGCAACATTTGTACATTGAAAATGACAAAACATAGTTGAAAGAAATTAAAGACCTAAATAAATGGAAAAACATTCTATGTTCTTGGAAGAGAAGACTTAATATTGTTAAGTCTCCAAATGTATCTACAGATTCAATGCAATCTGAAGCAAAATCTCTGCTGTCTTCTTTGCGGAAATTGACAAGCTGATTCCAAAGTTCATATGGAAATTAAAGAGACTCAGAATAGCCAAAAATAATCTTGAAAATGAAGAACAAAGTTGGAGAACTCACACTTCCTGATTTCAAAACTTATAGTACTCAAGACAGGATAGTACTGGCGTAAAGCTAGAGACATAGATACCAATGGAATAGAATTGAGAGTATAGAAATAATCCCTCACATTTATGATGAATTACTTTTTTGACAAGGTCATAAAGACAATTAAATGGGAAAAGAATATTTTTTCTAACAAGTGGTGCTGAGACAACAAGATATCCATATGTAATAAAATAAAATTGTACCTCTACCTCACACTACATATACCATATATAAAAATCAACTCAAAATGGATTGAAGATCTAATTGTAAGAGATAAAATTATAAAACTCTTAGAAGAAAGAATGAACATAAATCTTCATGACTTTTGATTAGCAAATAGTTTCTTAAATACAGCACCAAAAGTACAATTAACAAAAATAGATAAATTGAACATTATCACCATTAAAAACTTCTTCAAAGGATACCATCAAGAAAGTGAGAGGACAACCCACAGAAGGAAGAAAATGCTTGTGTATTATTTATTTGATAAGGGCTAGTATCCAGAATATATAAATAACACCCGTAACTCAATAACAAAAAGACAACCCAATTTTTTCAAATGGCCAAAGGATCTGAATAGACAGTTCTTCAAAGAAGATATAGAAATAGCCACTAAGTATTATACATGACAAGATATTGATATCATTAGGTATCAGGGAAACTCAAAACCACATCCCTTCACCCCACTAGGATGGCTAAAATAAAAAAGATAAATAATAGTATTGATGAGGATGTAGAGAAATTGGATCCCTTATACTCTGCTGGTGGGAATGTAAAATATGGCAGCCCCTTTGGAAAAGAGCCTGGCAGTTGCTGAGATGTTTAAACATGACGCTACCAAGTGAACCAGCAATTCCATTTCTAGGTATAAGAGAAATAAAAACATATTCACACAAAAACATGTATATAACATGAATATATTCATACAGTATTCATAATAAAAAATGGAAAAACCCAAATGTTCATTAACTGATGGATAGATCAATAAAATGTGGTATATCCATACAAGGATATACTACACACCTAGGCTATACAGCATAGCCTTTTGCTCCTAGGCTACAAACCTTTACAGCATTTGACTGCACTGAATACTGCAGGCAACTGTAACACAAAGGGAAATATTCGCACAAAGGAAAAATTTCAGCTTCATTATAATCTCATGGGACCACCATCATTATGCAGTGCATGACTGTATATGAAATGTCCAGAACAGGCAAATCTTAGAAACAGATAGTAGATTAGTATTTTCCCAGAGCTGCAGGAATTGGGAGTAAATGGAAAGTGACTGCTAATGGGTGCATGGGTACAAGGCTTCTTTGAGGGGTGATGAAAATGTTCTAAACTGATTGTGCTGATGGTTGCACAATCCTGAAAACACTAAAAAGTATTGAACTGTATACCTTAACTGGGTGAATATCACGGTATGTAAATATCTCAATAAAGCTATTATTTTTAAAAAAGAGAGGTTACGTTGTCTTTGCGGAGGCATGAGCCATGGAGAAATGAAATACATGCAAAGGAACCTTTCTAAAATATTACAAAATGTAGTAAATCTTGGTCTGTTAAAAAGCTGTGGTAAAAGAGCTATTGTTTCTGGGACCCAACATGACCAGCAGAGAAGCTGCAATGAAGAGTGAGGGGATGTTCAGCTAGAAAGTGGTTTGGTGAAAGCCACTTCCTCAGGGTGGTTCTAGAAGAGAGCCTTGGGCCAGGGTCTCCCACAAGCACAAGGCCTCCTGGCACCCAAAGGCAGAGTCTCAGCAGACCTCAGCTGCACTGGGTAAGAGGTCCTGCAGGGAGGAGGTCCTGGAGGCAAGTGACCCAGATCTAACTGTGTGCCTAAGGGTCACGCAAGAACCATGAGGCAATGGACCCAAGCCACACACAGGGTCTGTAACCCTAGGGTACACAGTACAGGGAGAATGTGAACTATTGTCTTAGCCTGGGTTTCCTCAGAAGCAAAGACCCCTCTGTGAGTGGGAGCAGGAGTGAGGGACAGGGGGGAGAAAACAAGGAAGGAAAAGAGTTCATAGCCCAAAGCACTGTGTTCAGTCTTCAGGATGTTCTGAAAAGCCTTATGGAATGCATTTAAGTACTGTATACTTGAGGGATGCAAGAAGGAAGCATTTACCCACAGGCTTCACTCTTCCCCTGGGCTAGGGCTGCTCCTGAGGGTGTTAACTCTCCCCACTTCTAGGTTGTGCAAGCACAAGTTCCCACAAGCATGCTGTAGAGACGGAGAAGCCACAGGATAGGAAGTGCAAGGCACTCTACACACTCATTTATAGCTGCAAACATGCTTGGAACTGGTAGCCATGGCTGTAGCTAGAGTAAGAAGCAAAGGTGAGAGAATTTGAGACAGTGCATAAGAGGTATCCGATACACCTATCAACTAAATTTAGTAAGGACTCAGAACCAGCTGCATCATTTATGGGGCCCAGTGAAAAATGAAAATATGGAGCCTCTTGTTAAAAAATTAATAGTATTTCAAGATGGTAACAGCAGAGCATTAAACCAAGCTCAAGGCCCTTCTGAGAACAGGCCTGTGTGACGGCACAGGTTGCATGCCCATGAACCGGTATCGTCTGGACTCTCCAGTAGCAAATTTACCCCTTGCTCCCACTTTTCTCCTACCATGTGTGCATACACAGACCAGGGACTGCCAACCACATCTTCCTAAGGAGCACCACCATCGGGCTTGAGTTCCCCTCTGCCTGGCTTCTGTCTCTGCTCTGACCTAAGCACCCATAAGCATGGCCTCCGGGGTGGTTTCCTGACCCTGCTGGTGTGCGCTGAGGTGTTCCCAGGCCAAAGTCAAATCTAGGCCAAGGAGAGATTTTTTCATAAAGGGGATGTTTTTTCCCCCATAAAGTAAGATTCATTTAAAAATGAAAGTATGATGATGGTTGGTTATACTTTTTGTTTTGCTAAGGACATTAACATTTTTTTAAAAGCGGCAGACCTTTGTCAATCCTAGAACTGAAATGGAACTTGCCAATCCATGGAAGCCTGATAACTAGTGGGTTGTGAAAAGGGAAGGGCAGGTAAGGGTTCCAGATGCAGGGGGCTGGTGGATGTGCAGGTTTGATCCCTGCATGAACAGGAAGGCAGTGGTGCAGGGTATTTTATGGCAGGCTCCACCCCCTCTGCAGGATAGAAAACATTTAATCTCTGAGCTTGGCCTGCGCCCTGCAAGTGTTCCTGAATTGTTCTTTCCTTCATCCATTTTCTTACCAAGTCTCCATCAAAGGACTAAGAAGAAGGCCCTGCATGCCAGGTAGAGTTTGAGCATTTGGGAAGTTCCCTTCTTCAAACACTTCATCTATCCCTAAATCACCCACCTCAAATTCCACTACTAGTAATACAGGTGAATTAGTGTACATCAGAGGTTAATATCGACTATCAGCCTCCTGTTCTTTTAAAGTGCATTAAGTCCCTAGGTAAGAAAATTCTCTTGTAGCAATCAGTACAGTCTCTGATGCATTAAAAGTACTGCACAAACATTATTATGCTATTAATATCAGGTGATTATATTACTAAATCCCAACAAAACCTTAAGGAGCTGGGTGCTAATACTATTATCCCCATTTTTTGGCTAGGGAAACTAAAGTTCAGAGAAATGGAATAATTACTCAGTCGCATTACTAGACAGTAG
Organism: Indri indri; assembly: GCA_004363605.1. NCBI lineage: Eukaryota > Metazoa > Chordata > Mammalia > Primates > Indriidae > Indri > Indri indri. The sequence goes on from RJWJ010003210.1 coordinate 26,839, forward strand.
GGAGCCGGATCCAAAACAGACCTGGAGTCTATTATTCAACCACTCTGCCACGTCACTGGGCCCGGGGCACACCAAGGGACAGGGAGTACAGGGTTGGCTGAGAAATGAGGAGGTGGGAGCCAGGACACAGTGAGCCATTCTTGTGCCTCCAGTCCAAGCCCACCCCAGAGTATACCTTCTCTTACACCAAAATCTATCACTCTTCTGATATTAACCTCAGGCATGCACTTATTAATTCATCAATCGGTTGTTAAGAATCAGTGAATTCATTGTGACAAAAGTTGAAACTATTCAGTTATAGCTCTGCATACAGGAGAAGCCATTTCAGACTGATTTTCAATTTCTAAAACTTCAATTTCCAACATTAAACAAAGCTTTGCCAAAATATTTTTTCATACTTATTTGAGCCAGCACCAAATGGTAGGCATTGTTTCCTTTTAATTGAACCCATCTGCAAATCAGTAGAATCTTCCAGAGCCTCTGGAAGAAACCTTTCCAAACTTTCTATTAATTACTTGATTAATAACTGAGGTTTGGCATCTGGATCTCACACTGATGTTCTTGCACAAGCAGGCATGCTCATAAAACGACGATGTGAATTATTATTTTAAAGTGTCTGTGCGTGTCTCCTTCCAATATGGACACCAATTTTATGTTTGAAGTTACAAAATTAACAGGAAAAAGAGGAGGGGAAATCAGATACTTTTGATTGGCCAGGCTGGTAATCCTAGCTCCAGAGATCTTACGGCTGAAGCACGGAAGAGGCCAACGCGCTCACTGAGCCAAATATGTCTGGCTTTTCCACAAAGCACAGGCATTCCCCTTGCCCAGTCAAGGGGGAGCAAAGCCCACTTACTGGATGCAGACACACTCCTTAGTCTGCCCCTGTGTGTGAAGACTCAAGCACACACTGCCAATCTATTCCTTCCAAGTGCCCAGATCAGAACAGGCCTAAGAACAATTTTGAGCTGCGTAATGATCGAGCCAACTTTAGGTTAAGACTCATTCCTCCTCCTTGCTGAAACAAAAACACTTGAAAGGGCCATATAACTCAGAAGTCCAGAAACGCAGGAGGGAAGTACTTTTAGAAGAAGAGTAGAGAATTTTCTTCAGCAACAGCTGTCCGTGCCAGGGATGGCAAGTCAACAGTTGTCCATGGTATTAGATCCAAGGATCTAAGACATGAGTAGGTGTCTCTAGGCCCAAATATGCTATGCTTCCATTTATTCTGTAGACTGTGAAATGTGTTTTCACAAAAAGCAGTTAAAATTGGGTTGGGAGGGAAGTGTGACTTAGAGGAGCAGAGAAGAGAGGGAATGAGAAAAGCATCTTTTCCATACGGAACTCATCAGAGGCATCGACTTTTGGGGACACTTTGACCTCATCTTTACCTTTATAAATATCCTACCTCATTTTTTTTCTCCTAATGTGTTCCACCTGTTAGAAAAATGTTTCTCTAAGTAAGATAAGGAGAAATATAAAGAAATGAGTCTGCTGTCAAGTTTTGCTTGGGTTTTAATATCCTCTTTTTGAAAATGTTCATGTGTACCATTAGCCAACCAGAGTTTCAATAAGCTGTGGAATTTTCACCCCGCCATGCTGTTTTTAGAATACAGTTTTTGCCTAGACTTGCCAATAAGTTTGTTAATCCTTCACTGGGTGTATAAGAAAACTCTTCATAGTGGCTGAAACCAGGGTTTCTCAATCTCAGCACTACAGACATTTTGAGCCAGATAATTCTTTGTCGTGGAGGGCTATTCTGTGCATTTTTGGATGTTTGGCAGCCTCCTTGGCTTCTTCCCATTAGTTGCAAGAAGCACCGTCCCCCCACCAGTTTTGAAAACCAAAAATGTCTCCAGCCATTGCCAAATGTCCTCAAGGGGGGATATCTCCCCTCACAACTACCTCCATCACAGCCCATCCCACCTCTACTAAAAAACATCAGTCTCTGGCTTTAAGAAAATCATTAAAACATGAAAAGGAAATATTTAATATTAGATACCAATTTGAAAGATCAAAATCTGAAGTATTTCAATACTTGAAGACTGTTTCAATAGACCCTATTCATTGTCTGTCTCATGGCTATGCCCCCATCCTTCCCTAATTACATGGTATCTCTGAGTTGGTAGACTCCTCTTACGGCCAGAGGAGAGACAAGTAGTCATGAGAATCCCAGTTTCTTTTGTAAGTGGTTGGTCAAGGGATGGGAATCATGTTACCCAGTTCTAGACAATGAGACATAAAAGAGGAAATATGTTTGGGGAGGAACTCCTCTTACGAGATTAGAAATATAATAATAAAACAAGAATCTATCTTTTATTTTGCCATATCTCTCTTTCCTCCACTGTGATCTCTGCCTTTGAATATGGTTGTGTGGTTTGGAGCTTCAGCAACCATCTTACAATTGTAAGGAAGTAAATAGAAGAAAAAAATGCTAACAGCCTGAGGAAGGTAGAGGAGAAAGAAACAACAAGCTTCAGTCCTGATGACATCCTTGAAATACTGAACCAGCCTTAGAATGCCCACTCCAGAATGCTCCTTAATTGAGATAATTTCATGCTTTATTTATTTATTTATTTTTTGCCTAAACCAATGCTTGGAAAACTATGGTTTGTGGGCCAAGTCCAAGAATTAAGAATTGGTTTTACATTTTAAAAGGTTGTGAAACAAAACAAGAAGAATGTATGACAGAGACTATATGTGGGCCACAAAGACTAAAATATTGACTGTGTGACTCTTTACAGAAAGAGTTTCCAATCCCCGACCTAAGCCAATGATAGTGGATGTCTTGTGATTTGCAGCCCAAAGCATTCCTAATACTACTACTGGTATCTTCATATTACAATTATAGAAGTTGAAGCTTGAGTTGGCCAGTGGTAGGCTCAACTGGACAATTCAAATATAAATTTGCCATTATGCCAATTCATTGTAAAGTTAAGCCAAATTAAAGCATCAAAAGAGCATTTAACAAACTTTTCTGTCCATTAGAGCTTCAAATAATATTTCTATTCTAGGCTGATTTTACAAATCAGAGAAGACAAAGCCTCTTGATGAAACACAATGCATTCAGTGAATATTTTCAAAAGGGGCCACAGTGTCCCATTACCTGGAGCATCAAGGCACTTCCTACATTAGGAAATCCAACTTAGAGACTCCAAGGAGGAAAAGACGTTACAGAAAACCACTACATAAACAAACTCACTGATTTGATAAATTACCTCTTCTACATGCTGAAATAGTTCTTGCCCTTCCTGCTGACTCACTGAGAGTGAATCCTCAATGAAAAGTATTCGAAGCCTTCCTCCTTTAACTCTATGTCCCAAGTTAATACTGCTGTTTTCAGTGGGACCAACATGTTCTGTAGCACCTTGGTAAAGGGTTTAAATATCGACCAACTTATGTATACTGAGAAAGTCAGGTCTGGGAGAGGACACATAGAGGGTATTGTGGAAAGCCCACGAGTGTCGTACAAAAGTTACAACAAACACCCACTAACGTGTAACCAGGCAGCTGTGACTGAGAACTGCGTCACTAGTGGGGCCAGGCTTTTCTCAGTTCATTCAACTGCCATTTCTTTGCCTTTATATCCCAGTGCCTGGTACACAGTAGGTGATCTATGAAAAATGACAGCTCTCAGTCTACACCCAATACTGGTTGTGCTTCAGCGTTGGGTTGGTTTGTCGGCAGAGCTTGACCATGTCGGGATCCAGGTTCACCCATGTCTCCCAAGGAACACATTTTTCCACTGGCTCAGACACAGGAGGAGCCATTGGCTCACATTGCAGGGTCCTGAAAAGACTGGTGGGAGGGCTGCTGGAGCTTTGTATAAGGGGTGTCACTGTGACAGTGGGAACGGTCGTGCTTCTTTCTAGCCTATGACTTGGGGCTGTGTACTCGGGGTTGGCCTGGGGCCTGATAAGAGATTTTGCCTTCTCTACCTTCCGTCCCAGCAGCCAGACACACAAGGCCACTGCAGCCACTATCAGCAGGAAGATCACTGCAGCCAAAGGCAGGATGACCATCAGAGGGTAGCTGCTCTCCCTGGGCTGAGTGGGTGCCCCAGGGCTGACTTTGGTGGCAGCTGGTGGCCAGATTACCTTGGTGGAAGAGACCTTGCCATCCACACTGGGCTCTTCACCCCTGTGTTGTCTCCAGGGATCTGCTTCCTGCCATCTGGTCCAGGTCAGCTTCCCCAGAGTTTCTGTCCCTGTCATGGGTCCTGAGGAAACCACAGGTTTTTCCTCAGAAAAAACTGAGGTCACAAGGTTATCTCCAGTGACAAATAAAGGAACATACAGTGTAGATGTTTGTAAAAGTAAGGGGTCACCTGGCTCTATGATGAAAGGGAGATAACCAACCGCAGGCTGTACACGGTCTGCCCTGAGCAAGAAAGTGAAGGAGTCGTTCAGCACATCGGTGCCTGTGACATTGGCTTGTGGGTCAAGCAGCAGCAGACCTCGGTCAATGTCCCTCTGAGTGAACAGAGTAGCGGCTTCCAACACAGTGCTGCGAGGCCCTCTCCACACTAGCCTTCCATGGACAGGGGGTTCTGTCACTTCAAATCTGGGATCACTGTTAGTCATATTAGCCAGCTCAGTAGCATCTAGGTCCTTCTCAGCTGATGAGCCACTCCGTTGGCAATTTTCAAGTCTGACATAACCCGCAGTAAAGGCTGCACTCTGATGTTCAGTGTTTGTCCTGTCAGGTTGCTTTCTGCTGTAAACAGTGAGAACTGCAGCTGGTCTTCTGCAGCAGTGAAATTTGTCATGTGGTAAGAGAGTCTTCCTGAATCCAGATCCTCCTGTCCAAAGCTGGTGACCACCTGGTTTTCAATCAGTAGGTGCCCATGCTGGAGGGGCCATGTTATCTTGTAAGTGACATGGGGGTTCCTCCCATTGGTCATGGCTGACAGGTGAGCACTCGTGATGGGGACGGTTGTCTGGCCTTGTGGGAGAAGTAGGTCAGTGAGGTTCACAAGGGTGATGGAGACAGGAATGACATCCAGGTGGAAGAGCTTGTAGAGAGGGAGGTGTTCACCATCTGTCACACTAAAGTAAAACACTCCTGAGGATGGGCTTCCATCTTGTATGAACCACACCAGAGAGTCATCAATGTCAGCTTGTGTGAAATGGTGCACAGGTGTGTCTGGATGGTAAGCCATTGCCAAAAAGCCATTATTAGGATTACGGAGAATCACATATCTGATCTCATCTGGAGGACTGTCTACATCTTCCACTTTCAGGTTTTCAGGTCCCACAACCAATCTACTGCCCTGCAGAACTTTCAAGCGAAGTCCTTTTGTCTTTAATTCTGGTTCCTGGTCATTAACAGGGGAGATGGTGATATTAAACATCTCTTCAAGAAAGTCAGTTTCTGGTTTGGTGGTAGACTTGCTCTTTTGGTTTGGCCAAACTGCAAAGGTAAAATTATCAGCCAGTGATTCAGAGTCATCGTGGAAGTATGTGATTCCAAACTTATTGATTATATGCTGGGAGAAATAGGGTTTTCCTTTGGTAATATTTCTTTCTCCAACCAAAATGGTTCCATGGTGAGGCAGAGATGTAACCTGGAACCAAATTTCATAGGAAGAGCACTGAGATTTGGGCAATTTAAATAAGAGGTTGGAAGCATCTAACTTAGATTGGTCAATTAGAACTTTGTCTCCCTCTTTTACAGCAGCACCTGTTCAAATATAAATATAAAGAACAAAGTGGCATTTCATTAGAACTTTCAGATGACAGTTGTAAAGCTCTTTCTCCCTCAAATTTATCTGTCCTAGTGGATTATTCAAAACACTTCAGTTGCTCAAGTACCTGAATTAGCATTTCTTCCCAGGGCATATGAAAACATTAAATTTTAAATAAACACACACACAATTCAGCCAACACTTCAGGCAACTGAGCTTTAAAACCTTTAGATTTACTTATAAAATGTCAATGTCCAGACCAACTTATCTACTACCACACTTTCTCTTGCCATGGAAACAGGTGCAGCTTTCAATACCCCTTTCCTTTCAAGATCTTACCCTATTTTTCATTTTCATTTCCTATCAACAGTTTTCAGTCATGGGCACTGTGAAGTCCCCATTTGAAGGTACAAATAAAATTCTTTAAAGCTAAACTTCCATCCTTCCCCCAACACAACTATTAAGCTCATGAGAAGAGACAGAAGAGGCCTGGAGAAAGAGGATGCGTAAAGAAATAACTTTTTTTTTTTTTGTAATTGTCTAAGTTTTATTTCAAAAGTTGATATCATGACATTGACAATTAAAACAGAAAGATTTATTTCCAAATTGTGCCTCCTTTAATAATGATAGATAAGGCACTAACCGTGTCTCGGTGGCATTACCTGTGTTTGCAAGCAGATGACTATGCTGTCCAGGCTCACTGATGTCATAGGAAATAGTAATATGGAACTCCTCGGGGCCTAGAGCTGCCCGTGGGGAAGAGGCCATGAATGTAAAGAAGTCTTCCATGGTCCAGTCTGTGTTCTCACGGTCCACATGCTGGTATAATATCAGCCCTTCGCTAACCTAGCCAGACAGTAACAGTAATTAGCCTCTGGCTTCAGGGATGATATCATGATTAATGTGAACCCTCACTGGAGGCGATACATGACCTTTCAGGGTTCACTCTACTCATGCTCAAATTATTGCACATACCCACATAAATGTAGAAACATTAAAAACATGGTAAACTATTTTTCAAAACCAGAGGATTCTATTACACAGAAGATCCATTCATCAGAGAAAGAAAAGCACATTGATTTTGAGATGACCAATATCTAAGGCATTTATGTTATAAAAAATTTATAAGAAACCTCCACTTATCTGTCAGGCAGCTTCAACAATTATCAACTCATAACCAGTCTTGTTTCATATATACTTTTCTGCCCAACAGATGACTTTGAATTAAATTACAGACATCATATCATTTCATCTTGCTATGATTTGAACGTTTGTCCCCTCCGAAACTCATGTTGAAACTTAATTCTCCCAGTGTGTCAGTATTGAGAGGTGGGGTCTTTAAGAGGTGATTGGCTCATGAGGGCTTGCCCTAATGAAGAATTAATCCATTCATGGATTAATGGGTTATATTGGGAGTGAGACTGGTGGCTTTATAAGAAGGGGAAGAGAGACCCATGCTAGCAAGCTCAGCCCCTCACCATGTGATGCCCTGTGCCGCCTTGGGACTCTACAGAGAGTCCCCACCAGCAAGAAGGCCCTCACCAGATGTGGCCCCTCCACCTTGGACATCTCAGCCTCCATAACTGTAAGAAATAAATTCCTTTTCTTTATAAATTACCCAGTTTCAGATATTCTGTCATAAGCAGCAGAAAATAGACTAAGACACATCTGTAAATGCTTTAGTAAGTATTGGTAAAAGATGACTCTTAAAAACATAACCACAATACCACTGCCACATCTAAACATTATAAATAATTACTTAAGAGTATCAAATATGCAATCAATGTTCAAATTTCTCTGATGATCTAGTACATGTCTTTTTTCACATACTTGCTTTGAGTTGGGATCCTAAGCACATACATTATATTTGCTTGACACTTCTCATAGATGTCTTTTCCTCTTATGAGTTCCCTTTCTTTGGTTATTTTTCTTGTAATTAATCTCTTGAAGAAATTGGGTTGTCTTCTAGAGTTTCTAATATTCTGGATTTTGCTGATTACATCCCCGTGGTATTTAACATTCCCTCTCTCCTCTATATTTCCTGTATATTAGAAGTTAAATCTAGACACACAGTAAGAATCACATTCAATCTTACAGGTTGTATTATGCATTTCCTCTTGTATCTCATCACAAAGCAAAATATTTGGTTGCCTGTCTTTTGGATATGCTAAGATTGATAGGTAGGTTCAAGTGATGGCAGGTTGATCCATCTGTTTTAAGGTTCCCCATCAGCCTGTCATCTGATAGTTTTAAACAGTCATTGATACTATTGCCTAAATCCATTGTTGTTGCAGTGGCAAAACATTGATACTCTTTTTTTTTTTATCATTCCTTCTTCATTTTTTATCTGCTAGTTTTTTAGAAAGAACTTTCTTTCATCAGCTGTTTGATACAAAGAGGTACAGAAAGAACTTTCTTTCATCAGCTATTTGATTACAATGAGGTACAGAAAACACAGGAGAAGTGCTTGATTTTTTCCCTTTACATATCAATTTTTAGATAGTGAGTGGTCCCCTGGCTCTAATTGCCGAAACATGACCATTGCATTGGTTTTGTTTGTGTGTTTGTTTGTTTTGGAATCATTATAAACTCATGAATTTTAACACATGATGTATTTCATTCCATTGCAGTTATTATTCTCACTGATGTTACAATTGTCCCACCTTGCCTAAGGTATTTTTTCAGAATTTAATCGAAGTCCCTGATGCCTGTTAGCTGTCAATGTCCTTTCTAACTCAACTGATGAGGATGGGTTCTACTCATAGTTTTGTTGTCCAGACACCACGTGAGTAGTCCTTCCTCAGACAACAGTGATTGAAAGTTCCAAAATTGTAACCACAAAAGGAATTGCTACAGATGAAACGTTCAATCCTTAATTTCTATGGGTCACATCTTTTTCTGACCAGCTAATTATTCTAATACTCTGAATTCACAGGTGGGTTTTGCCAAGGTAGTCAAGTGTCCAGATCAGAAGTACCTAAAAGTGGCTAGGATAAACTATCACATAATTTACGGAGCTGTTCAGTCTACTTCATCAATCAATATTTGGAAATACTGTATTAACTAACAGAAGTTGCAGTCTCTGAATATGTATTGCTCTGGCTAAATGCTGGTAGAGAGAATGTATCTTGACGCAGAGTTCTAGAAAGTCTTTTGATCTAGTGAGTTTCCATGGAAGATAAGCTCCCTGTCCCAGAGGGGCCAAAAACTGTAGGTGAGAAGATTTTTGTTCCTTATGCCATTCAAGGATGAGGCAAAGAAATGCTGTCTTTTGGTGACTTAAAGTGGGAAGAAGAAAATATCATCTCTAAACACTTCTTCATAAAGAAACAAAGTTACTCAGAAAAAATTAGAGTTTCTCCAAAGATAGTAATTTCTGGTACTAACTAGTAACGTAATACCCAGCAGTTCCTGGGGAATAAAGTCTGTTTTATTTAGCGATCCTACCACTTCCACTCCCAGATTAAGATTTATGACAAAAGATTAGTCATAAATGTATTTCTTCTCCCAGAAAGAGGTGACTGTGCCACGAATGTTGGACCAGAGGATGGTTCCTATCCGTCTTGAGAGAGGTATAATATTACAAAGCAAAGAAGATCCAGTTTCCTAAGATTAAAAGCAACAAAGTCTATTAACTAAGAGAAAAGGTTTTCTTAGAAGCTGTCTAATATTGTCCATTGGTCCTTTGGTATGTAAATGAAAATTTGCTTCCCTGAAAAATATATAAGAAGTTGTTGGAATAATCTAAGGATCTCCTGATGTCTCCAGTATGGAGAGGATTGCCCCATGGAAAGAATAGTGCTCACAGATGGGGACAGTTGAGATGAAGGTCAGAAATCTTCTGAGGGAAGGGCCTGGGGAAGAGTCCTAAACACAGTTTTGTGCATCAGGGGCCTGGGGAGGAGAGGTTCTATTTCTGTTATTGATGGGTTCTATCTTTAAAAAGGCATTTCAAGAGTAGGAAACTAAGTGGGAATAACCAGTTGACTTACTTTACAATGGAGAGTAAGAGAGAGAATTTAATTGGGTGCATCTTGAGTCTCTGGACTTTAAGACTGGATAGCAGGTTACTGGAAGTGCTGAGCTAGAAGGAAAAGGGAGTAAAGGTGTCCGGGGAATGTCGACGTGCTGGCCATGCCCTGAAAGAGGTTTGCAGGTCAGAAGAGTCTTTAATGTTCACAAAGAGTTTTCACCTCTCCCACTGTAAGAGCCAGGTTCTAAGGGGGTCTGTGTGTATGTGCGTATTAAGAGAGGGCCAGGAATGGGAGAATGAGACCAAGACTTCAAGAGAAAAAGTGTGGGGTAAACCTGAGGAGAAAAGGGTCTAAGAGAGGGTTAGGAATTTTGTCACCTCAAATAGAAAGTGGCCTTAGAAGCAACTTCCAACAGCTCTGCATATTTCCACAGTATTAAATATGGACAGATAAGCCACTTAGCTGAATACCTGGGCTCCAGGATTAAGGGAAGGGTGGGGTGGAGGAGTGTTATTTCCTATGGATTTAATTTAGCCCAGATATTTTCTCTTTTACAGAGGGAGTCTTTCTGGAATGTCATTAAAAAACCAGTGGTGTAGAATTCCAACTAATAAACATAGCAGGAAAAGCAAAATGAGAAAAATCACCACTTGGCAATCCCCACAGCAATAAATATTTCAGGCAAGAATCCTAAACCTAGTGGGCTAAAGTGTGATGAGAAACAGGAGATTTAAATAGTTCCAAAGTATCTTCTCAGAAAATATTTATTAATTGCAAAGGGGACAACAGCACCTTCACAGTAGAGAGACCTGAGAGGCAGCTCCTGACCAAATGAGGACAGTAAACATCCTCCACCCCCAGGTAACGTGGGTCTCCTGCCTGCCAACCGCCAGCTCTGAGAAGAACCCAGCAGCTCTCCCGGGATTCCTGCCCCAAAGGCACAACCTGAATCAATCTGATCATGAGGAAACAGAACAAAACACCATGTAAAACCAAACTGAGGGACATTCTACAGAGAACTGGCCGGTACTCAAAAAAATGGCAAGGCCATGAAAGGCAACATGACTGAGGAACGGCTCCAAATCAAAGCAGACGAAAGACACGGGACAGCTAAATGCTATGTTTTATGCTATGGATATTTTTCTTTTGCTAAAAAGAACATTTATTGGAACAACTTGTGAAATCTGAATAAGGTCTATAAATTATGTTAATATAACAGTATTGTAGCAATGTTAATTTCATGCTTTTGAAAATTACACTATGGCTATTATATACGAGAACAGCCTTGTTTTTAGAAAATGTACTCTGAACTCTCTAGAGGTAAAGGGGCATGTCAGCAACTGGCTCTCAAAATTTCAGAAGTGTGTGTGTGTAAAGAGAAAACAATAAATGCTAACATTTAGGGAACATGGCTGAAGAGTACATGGGGATTCTTTGTACTCTATTACAATTGTTCTATAAGGCTGAAGTTATTTCAGAATAGAAATTTAAAAAATAATTTTAAAAAGTAAATCTCATGGTGTTTTACTACACCTGCTTCAAGAAGGAACCAATAATCCCTCTTATCTGATGACTCAGTGTATGTGGAATGGAAGAGGCACTCTGAAATCAAGAAGTGGTTGTTTCCTATCTTAATATGGGGTCTGGGTGGTCCCTATCCCACAACGATTTATTAAAAGGATTTGTTCTGTAAAATTTGGACTCACTCAAGAGGCCACACTCAAGGATCCAGAAGGCCACATGTGGCCCCAAGGCCACAAGTTCCCTACCCCTGCCCCAGCCCCACCCACACCACCATCACCCCCACCCCCACCCTACCACCACTTGGTCCATTCTCTAGGACTTTAACAAGGCTGTAATCCTACCTCACCTCTGAATGGGCAAATATTTGGTTCCAAATCCTAGAAATTCTCAGAGTAGTGCTTTTATTTGAAGGCACAATATTACTAATATAACATCCCTTGCGTTAGGTTGGGATAAGGAGGAAGGGGAACAGATGCTTTGTCTGGGTGGGGGGCTTCCATTGAGCAAGAGATGACGTTAGGAGATGCTTTGTCTACTGGGAGGAACAAATTGACTAGAAAGGAGGCTTCCAAGAAAGAACAGATGCTGCATCAAGGGGTCCCCAAGAACTGACCAGAGATTTGGTCTACGATAAGGGGTCTCCAAGGACTGACCAACCAGAAAGAGACAGAAAGGCTGCAAAGTGGAGATACAACCAAGGCACAAATGAGGATCTCTGGAGCATGCATACAGGTAAGGTCACAGTATCCTCAAGTGATCTACCCTCATTAACATAATAAAAATTACACCCATACATGCCACGACAGTTTATAAATACCATGGCAACCTCCAGAAATTGCCTTACGAGACTAAAAATGGGGAGGATTCACCATTCCAGGAATTCTCCACCTTTTTCCAAGAGAAATCATGAATATTCCGCCTCCCTACTCAACATAAAATTAGGAAATCAGCATAAAAGGGAAAATCTTGTTAAACTCAGGGTCTCCTCCACTGACAGGGGTTGACACCTTCCTTCTCTGCAATGTACCGTGCTTTAATAAACTTTTGCACTTTGCTTGCATCTGCTTGGTCTGCTCATCTGCTCCATCAGCCAGTAACCATTCTTCCATGCTAGGAACCAAGAACCAGGGAACACGGGGACCTGACATCCGGTCCCTACACCTGACACCTTGGATCTCTGAGATCTAAACTTCCTGGATCTCATATCCTTGACTTCTATAGAACCACAAAGGAAAAAACATCTATCAGATGTTAAAGAGAGATTTGGCGCTAAGAAGGCCAGGGCCCCTGACTTTTCTGTGATGGGTTAAAGTTTACAGCTGAGAGGCTGCTGAGACACTCAAAGAAACTGACAATTTAGGGAATACCTCCCTACCTGACCCGCATCACAGAACTATTAATAGCTGGTAGCAGAGCTGGGACCAGAAGCCAGATCTCCAGGCTCATCAAAAAGAGCTCTTTCTCCTATAGCAATTTACAAGGGTCTTTTTGCCTCCAACTGCCTGAATTATTGCTCTTCTTCTCCCAAGGAAAGAAAGGACACTTACTTATTCCTATGAAAATGGAAGCCAAGAGTGTGGCAGATTTTGAACCTTGCATTGATCAGACCTAAATTCAAATATAAATGCTGCCAATTTTCAGCTCTGTGGCTTTGGTGTAAGTCATTTAATCTGAGCTTTCATTTCAAATATAGAATATATATTAAAATACAGAATAATATCTCACTTGTAGATATGCATTTGACCTAATTGGTCTATTGCCATATCAGTGTTCAAAAAAAAAATGCAGGCTCTGGGGCATTTCCAGGTCTTTCAAGAAAGCACTAAGTCTTCACTAACCAATTCCTTCCTGGGATATCAGGGTATTCTGGTGAAGACAGAAGGCTGTACTCGTTTTTTACAGTGAATCATGGTATGTGAGTATTAAGCAATCAGAAAGTTCTAAAACATGCCTAAGAAAATAAATATTTTCCCATAAAAATGAAGGAATTTATAGGCTGGAATCTTGGCACATATTCCAGAAGCTTACTTCCAGTTTCTCTATAAATAAGTATCTGTTCACTATTCTATGTTAGGTATTTCAATAAATATTTGTTTACTGAACAAATAAACTACTTTAAAAGTGCTTTATAAAATCTAATTATAAAGTATATACATTTTTAATCATAAAGCAGTAGAAATAAGGCAATCCAGGATATCTTTTACCCATTTATTTAACAAAACACATAGACAATGCCTAACTTTTACTGAGCCCTAAATATAAATTCCAGGCACTTTATGAAGCACTTTATATAACTCATTTAATTTTGTCTCAGGGGGTCTTCTTACGCCCATTTGAATGATTAAAAAAATACAAAAACAAAAAACGAGGCTCAGAAAACATAAATAATTCACCCATAGACACTAAGTTGGAGAGCCCAGTTTTGAACCTAGTCCTGTGTGTTCCAGAGTTCATGCTTTTTCTACTACCTAAGAGCTGCACCTACGATGTGGAAAACTCAACAAGACTCTAGGCAACAAAGAAATTCACAAGATCTGCTTTCCAACTCCAAGGAGCCTATTAATGTGGAAAGTCAGTTGCAAGTATGACTAAGGCAGACAAATGCCATCGTGTTCTCGTCTGGCCAGGACATGGTCACTATTGGCCAGAGCTTGTCCACACTTGTAATTATTCAAAGGAATAGTTCATTCTATACATTGTATTTATTACAATGGCAGATTAAATAAAGGCTATATTCCCATTCTTCTACAGTACTGCCGTTTTTGATCAGGTAGAGACTCAGATAAGACACTGGGGAAAATAGCGTGGCATTGAAGAAAAAGTTGTTTTTCCTGAGCGAAACTCCTCTTTGGGTCCCAAGATGACTACCAGAGCCTGCTTGCTAAAGGCTAAGCTTTTTAAACCTGGAGCCAGAAAGCAGAGGGTGTGTCCTTGGATGAAGCCAGAACTCAGACACACCATGCTTGGTGGAGTCCACCATGGCATGGAATCTGATGATTACGGAATGTCTTTAGGTTCACAAAAGTACATGTGGACAGGAATGAGAATAATGAGAATAGAATTGTCAAACTTGGCCAAAAGGCAAGGCTAAGAACACTCAGGAGAATATCTTTATTCTGAAGTTGTCTCTACATATAGCTCCCTAATGAATCTGATAAGAAAACCAGAGCATGAGTCCTTTACACTGATCCTTCCCACAGTGGGACTTAAAAGTCAAACACAGTTTTGAAATTCCCACTGGAAAAGAGAGTAACCAAATCATCTCTGGGTCAGCTGGGGGAAGGAGGAGGACGAGATGGAGACAGGGAATCTACTTGCTTGGTCTTTCACACACAATGGCTTTGCCCAAAGTTCAAGTGTCTGGATAGGACAGTGGTTGGCCAGAAGGAGCACAGGAAAGAGAACTGACCAAAAAAATCTCTATCCTGAGCAGACATTCATGGGGAAAGAGACTACAGAAAGCCAAACAATTCAAGAAGATAAATTCGCTTAGGTTCTATGAAGAGCTTACATTCTGAAGTCCTAAGAGCTAACATTCCGAAGACACCAAGGTCCTGTGCTCTGAAACATGAGCTTTGAGGAACAGCTCCTCCCTGTGCCCTTTCTCTTTTCTGCCAGGACTGACACCATCACGGCTGCACAGAGCAGCTGAGCACAGAGGGTTCAAGGTTCCCAGAAGAGATCAGAAGACCGGGACAGCCCAAGATGCCAAGGTTTAGAGAGGTATCAGGCTAAATAAAGTGGGGCTGAGTTAAGTCCCAGGAGTCATTCCTCTTCGTGGGCACGGCTAGAAGAGGTATTTCCGAAAACCTAAGTTCCTAAATGGTGACACTTGGGAATCTCCAGCTAGAAATGGGCAGATGAGGCCAGGCGTGGTGGCTCACGCCTGTAATCCTAGCACTCTGTGAGGCCAAGGTGGGTGGATCGTTTGAGCTCAGGAGTTCGAGACCAGCCTGAGAAAGAGCCAGACCCTGTCTCTACTAAAAGCAGAAAGAAATTACTTGGACAACTAAAAATCTATATAGAAAAAATTAGCCGGGCATGGTGGTGCATGTCTGTAGTCTCAGCTACTCGGGAGGCTGAGGCAGAAGGATTGCTTGAGCCCAGGAGTTTGAGGTTGCTGTGAGCTAGCCTGATGCCACGGCACTCTAGCCCAGGCAACAGAGTGAGACTCTGTCTCAAAAAAAAAAAAAAAAAAGAAATGGGCAGATGAAAACCTGGCCCACATAATTATCCAAAATTTGTGGCTCATGCCCTTCCACAACAGGTCAATCTCCTACGAAACCAACTAGAAAAAAAGTCTTTTCAAGGTTCCCAGCAATATATCCATCTACAGCCCTGCCTGGCAAAGAGGTCCAAATCCACATTTACATAGAAGTGAACATAGATTCTCATGGGCCTTATGCCATTACAAGTATATAGGCCTTTAATAAAACTACCAAATGAGATCATATAAAAGGTTATTATTAGGAAACTGCAGAAGGTAGCATGGGACATTTGTTTTTGTTATATATGAATGTAGTAGGCTAAAAAGACCCCCAAAGATACCAAGTCCTAATCTCTGGAGCCTATGAATGCTCCCTTATATGGCAAAGACTTTGCAATTGGGATTAAGTCAATGAATCTGAGATTGGAAGATCATCCTGGATATGCAGGTGGACCCTAACTGCAGTCACATGAATCCTTATAAGAGAGAGGTAGTGGGAGACTTAGACAGAAGAGGAGAAGGCAATGTGACCACAGAGGCAGAGACTGGAGTGATACAGCCACATGCCAAGTAATGCCGGCAGCCACTGGAAGTTGGAAGAAGCAAGGAAGGAATTCTCCCCCAGAGCCTTCAGAAGGTACACGGCACTATTGACACCTTCATTCTGGCCCACGGAATGGAGTTCAGATTCTGGCTTTCAGAATGGTGAAGGAATAAATTTCTGCTGTTTTAAGCCACCAAGTCTATGGCAATTTATTAGAAAAGCCATAAGAAATTAATACAAGGAACAAATATGAAAAAATGCTCAGCATCTCTAATCATCAGGGAAATGCAAATCAAAACCACAATGAGGTATCACTTAATTCCAGTGAGAATGGCTTTTATCAAAAAGTCCCAAAACAACAAATGCTGGCAGGGATGCGGAGAGATAGGAACACTCATACACTGTTGGTGGGACTGCAAACTAGTACACCTTCTATGGAAAGTGGTACAGAGATACCTCAAAGAACTAAAAGTAGACCTACAATTTGATCTGGCAATCCCACTACTGGGTATTTACCCAAAGGAAAAAAAGACATTCTATAAAAAAGACATCTGAACTTGAATGTTTATAGCAGCACAATTCACAATTGCTATAAAGATGTGGAAACAACCCAAGTGCCCATCAATACACAGGTGGATTAATAAAATGTGGTATATGTATACCATGGAGTACTACTCAGCCATAAAAAACAATGGCGATCTAGCACCTCTTATATTAACCTGGATGGAACTGGAGACCATTCTTCTAAGTGAAGTATCACAAGAATGGAAAAACAAACACCACGTATACTCACCACTAAATTGGAACTAATCAAAAAACACTTAAATGGGCACATATGGAAATAACATTCATCAGAAATCAAGCAGGAGGGAGGGGGAGGAGGGGATGGGTAAATTCACATCTCATGGGTACAATGCACACTGTCTAGGGGATGGGCACACTTATAACTTTGACTCAAATGGTACAAAAGCAATTTATGTAACCAAAATATTTGTACCTCTGTAATACTCTGAAACTAAAAAAAAAAAAAAAAAGAAAGAAATTAATAAAAGGAGAAAAGATAAATCATTCTCACTGAAATGGGAGTTAATTCTATTTGCTTTTTCAAAGTAAGAGCCAACAATTCTAAGAGAAAGGAATATTGTTGGCTACTCATAGCCATTGGGCCAGGACCCATCAGCCAATTTCCATTTCAAACAATGAATAGGTGACTAAGTGGCAACACAATAAAATTATTTCTACATGTGAAAAAATATGCTAGCCCATAATTCAGTGAATTGTAATGGCAAAGCCAAAATTACCCCCCAAAAAAGAAAAAAAACAAGATGGAAAATGTCCAAAATGACCTCTGTGTCTAGTTGCCATTGGGCTTATTACTGAAGAGATCCCAAGAAAGCAGGGCTGGGGTGGGGCAGGAGGAATCACTAACAGCAACGCACTGATCCTTCCCTGCTCAGAAAATTCAGGGACTGCAGCTTAATGATCCATTAGGTTGACTCTACTCTCCATTAAGTTGTAATAAATTACTTTCTATCCTATGGGAAATATGTTCACAATTTCTTAAAAGGTACACATTATCTTGAGCAATAAATCCAGATTCTGGAAGAAGATGTAATTAGACAAAAGTCATAACCCAGAACTGACTGTATTATTTTCAAAATGTGGTCCAGGCAACCTGTGCCTGCACTGCAGTAGCAAGCAGAGAATAAGATGGATGATCTCCCACCCACGACAGCGCAATGGCTAAAATGCAATTACTGGTTTTATGGAAAAGAAAAAAGGCCAGGCACCATAAACCTCAAAACTGGAACGCTTTGCTTTCTAATGACTCCAAATTATCTCAACAAGCACTGGAATGAAAATCACTCAATTAGCTTCATGCACTACTTGGAAGAGATCAGTGCTTTATAGAACTCAATTCTTTTTTTGTTTATACATTCTTTGAAATGAACAATAATTTTTCTAAATTTGTAAAAAGCTTTCATTTAATTTTTAAAATTTGATTTGCCTTCTCTGTGTATTCATGTTTAATTCTTCAGGGTACAAGATTTTCAACAAAAGTTTTTGTGGTTTAGTTTTTTCCCACTTAGGCAGAGATAGTATTATGGTGAAAAACAAGAATGTTACTTGTTTATCTTGGTAGACTGACATGGTATAGTTTGAAAAAATAGTGTAATTTTCTGGGATAAGAAAATATTTTTGAGTTATGATATAACAAATATTTTCCCCACATTTTGCCAAAATATGATATTGTGCATAATAGCATCAAGATTTCTTTCATAAGCTCTATCCATCCAGAGCCACTGATTAAAATGGTCATTTTAATTTATCCATCAAAAGCAAGAGTGAGTGTGGGTTTTATGTGCAAATGATACCGTGGTTTTGTGTCCCCCAGTTGAGGGTGGTAGCGGGCTGAGAACAACTTAGTCCTTTCAGGTAAAAGTGTGAAAGCACACTGAACCATCAACTGCCTAAAACACTCTCCCAAGTTTGTAGGTTAGTGGCTGGAATTGACTCTTAGAAAAATTGGTCTACGAAGCCAAATAGTAATCAAAGCCATTCGATTACTTGTATATGGCTGAACAGCTCTGACCTCCTTTTACCATTGAAATTGTTTCCTTAGTAATATCTTTTTTTACCAACCAGATTGAAGAGGACTAATCAAAGCACGTAATATGTGTTGATAAATATCTTCATTGAGTACTTGAGGCAGGAGGTTTTGACCATTTTCACCAACTCTATAGCCTGTCTCCATCATTTCTTTTACTTCCAGAAATGTTCTGGAGCCGCTGGGTAGTATCAGGAGCCATTCATTATACAACGGCTGAGAGTTGACCAGGGTCCTATTTGACAGAGGCCATAAAACTGCAGACTTTAGGAAAAGATTCACATTCCATTCGCATGTGAAAAAGGAGACAGGATCCAGAAAAGGGGAAGCCAGGAAGATGAATAATAGCTTTTTTTTTCCTCTTCCCAAGTCACAAATAAAAATCCGCATTTTTGAACACACAAGCTAACCAGAATTGGAACGCCTTCAGATTAACACCCATTGTACTGTACTTATTGGTGATGCTCTGCTCTTCCTCAAGATAAATTTATTTATTTTATTTTCACAATAATCATGTGTTATTTTTATACTCAGAAACTAACACACATGTGTACCGAAACATCAAAATGACCTACTCCCTGGAAAGAGCTAGAGTTAGCATTTTGGTTTATATCCTTACGGGGTTTTCCCTGCACACTCCCTCTGTGACCCGCATTACTGATGTTCTTAATGACTATTGAAGTGGAAGGGGAGACAGGGTATTTCAATCATGTGCACAGAAATTTAGTCACACATGTCCTGTAAAAACACCTCAAGTTGGCTACAGTAGCTCTCAGCTGCTCTGAGGTGTCCTTCCACTGTGTCCTTCTTGTGCTAACCCTCTGGGCCGTGGTTCTTGGAGCTCCCCTGGCTCCAGGCCTCATTCCTCCTCCAGCCAGTGCTCTGGAGCATGGAGTGTTCGATCCCTGCATGAGGCGCTTTCATTTCCTCAGCCCTCCCCTCCCCCCAAATCACCCAGGGAAATGCACTGGGGAACAGCAGAGACTCCCCAGAAGGGAAACTCTAAGTGGGTTAAAGGTGAAGCAAAAGTCACTCTCCTCTAATGACCTCATTTCCATTTATTAAATTACTGTAGCAAATTAGGGTAAACACAGTGGCCAATTCCAGTGTCCCAGAAAATTGCCTTCCCCTGTGAAACAAGTCTTTTAGCTACTAGGAGAGAAAAAGAACATCCACATTTCCAAGAACAAAAAGATAATAACACTGGCCTTAACTATCATTTATTTAGTGTTTTGCTAAGCATTTTACATCTGTTATCTGTCTTATTCCACATTTAAACACTAGGAGAAAGGCATGGCTTAGTCAACAGGAGCATGACCTAGAAGCAGGGGCCATGGGTTTGAATCCTGCCTTGCTACTTTTAAGCTGGGCAACTGTGGGCAAGTTGTTTAACCTCCCATGATTTAGGGTCTGAGTCTGTAAGTAGGCATAATAAGTAATACAACAGAAGGCTTAGACCAGTGCTTGGTACAGGGTGATGTTCAAAGTGACTCTAATTCTCATTACTATTATTTTCCCATTTTACAGATGAGAAAACTGAGGTTTAAAGAGTACGTGATTTGCCCTAAGTCACAGAGCTAATCCAGACCTGCTGACGCTTGAGGCCAAAGGACTTGTGCTCAGTCGCAAGCAGTCAACAGTAGATCAAGGAACACCAGGGTAACTGATTCCTAAATTACAAGTTTTCTCTGATATCACACACCAAAGGTACAGAAAGTGTGGGCTGCCGTGCTGAATTTCTATAGACTCTAAATATAT
This sequence comes from Indri indri, assembly GCA_004363605.1. Lineage (NCBI taxonomy): Eukaryota > Metazoa > Chordata > Mammalia > Primates > Indriidae > Indri > Indri indri. The sequence goes on from RJWJ010003210.1 coordinate 47,140, forward strand.
CTTAGATGTTGTTTCAGGGAAAAAGAAGTCATCACATTCAGGGGTGTGCCTTGTATAAAAAGTCTCATAAAAAAGCTAAAGCCCTGTACACAATAAAACAATCTCTCCTTTGTTCTTTGAGTCAAAGCGCTGGACCAGGCCACTGGTGTGGTGGTGCACATTTGAGAGAGCTGGACTCCCTGGCCTACTCAGGAAGGAGAGAGACACTCCTCTCTCCCCACCCCTGACTGCTGGGACTGCCGGGGTTGCTCTTCCAGACAGAAGCCTGCTCCTGTCTCCACAGGGCCCGACAGTCAAGAGCCCTTCATCCCAGACACCCCTGAACCCCACACAGCACACTGCCTGCTCTGGCAGCTTGCCCGCCACTGCTGATGCGTTTTCTTCATCCTTGCCTCTTTGTGCATAAAAGCAGAAGGAATCATGAGGCAAAAAAACTAAAACTTTGAAGTAACTGGATTTTAAGCAATCAAGACTTTGCTTACCCTGGGGCCTTATTTCTAGCTTGGAATATTAATTTCCTGTTTACAAATGTGTCGTATTCTAAAGGTGGTTTGTTTTCATAGGAAAATATACTTTGACTTTGAGTATTACAAACAGTTTTCAGATTACCAGTCTAGCCCGCTGTGGTAGACTGTGCTGTTGTTCTAGCATCCAGTGCGCCCTCCCCCAAAGATCACACTTCTCCAGCCCTGTGATTCAGGCCAGCTCACGTGGCTCTCGCTAGCCAGTGAAACATGAGCACAAGTGACACGCGGCATTCTAAGCACGAGCTTTAAGGTCATGCACGGTTCCACCATGGCTTTTCCCCTCTGCTGCAAGCACAGCAATGCCCAAGAGCCGGGGCTTCTCCTTCAACTCAGAGCCTGGGATAAAGAAGACCCACAGAGCAGATCCACAGCCAGCCCACTAATGTACAGTATGAGTGAGAAATGTGTGTTTGTTATTGTCAGCCACTTCAATTTGTTTGTTACTGCAGCACAACCTAGCAAATCCTGGCTGCGATATCCACTAAAGCCTATTTAGACCACATTGATCTAATATACTACATAATTGAAAAAGCAGTTGAAAACAGAGCTTCAACTGATCATAATCAACAATTTTTTTTAAATGAACTTGGGCTAGGGCATCGTTATGTGACTGATATCATTCTTGTCAGTATTCAAAATGCAAACCGATCCTGAACATGTTTTGATGCCCGTGGGCACATTTTGGCTCCCCCACACAATATACTTTTCATCCTAGTTCTTTTTCTCCTCTTCTAGAGTGCGTCTGAGAACTAGAGAACTCATGCTCCCTCCGTGCAGCATCACCTTCAGAGGTTTTACCAGCCTAGTGATCTGCTCCCTTAAATGCATCCAGACAAAGGCAATTGCAAAGCAAATGCCAAATTCAATCCTGCCACATCGCACAGAAGAGAAATGGCCCAAAGGTTAATGGCAGGCAGACAAATGGTTTACTCTTGCTATTTCTGCTAAACTTGACTTTGGATTTTTTTTATTCCTTACTCATGTAAAGCTATAGCCAAATCGACTATCAGATCCACGGATACAGTTACAGAATGCAAAAAGAGGGGTGAATGGCAAACAAGTGAAACAGTTATATTCAGGAAGAATATTTGGAAGCATAGTCTTTTAGAAAATGAAATCACATATAAGCAAACATGCCTGGTCAGTCAGATGCCTGGCTAGAATGTGAAAAGAAAAAAACATTTGAAGGATTATCCAGTTAAAGAAGAAGGTATGTGATGCTGGTAAAGTACCAGTGACATTTAAAACAAATGGCTCTAAAGACAGATTTAAAAATATATATACACACACATACACACACACACACACACACACACACACACACATGAATGATACAATGTAGATACACTCATACATATTTATATACACGTACACTTATATTAAATAATGTATGTAATATTAATATTAAACATAAATGCACGCACATATATCCTCAAGGATTTACTGTTGCAACTCTGCTTTGGATTTCCTTTTAAGTCAGTTTTTAGTCATAAAAGGACCCCTTTTTATTATTAGACACACAGTTTAAATTTTCTTAGTGTTTTCTGACAATTGTTTCATCTTGTGCTCCCTACGGAGCATCCAGTTTTCAAACCAGCACAGCTGAAATGAGTGACTGCCGGGCACAGGGGCACGTCTGCTTGTGTAACAGGATGGAGACAAATGAGAGGCCCGCCCCGTGGGGACACTCGACCCCGCTCAGCAGCTCGGACGTCAGAACTCACCAGACACTGGGTAAAAACGGAAACTTCCTCTGTGCTGCCGTCAGAGTTCATTCTCACCAACCTCCCCCGTCGAGGGGAACTGATGACCGTGAAAGTTATAGTTCTGTTTCCTGCACCGTCTGCATCATTGGTCACAGCTTTCAGGTCACGAGATGAAAGGGGCTTTGTGGAACCTAAGTGAGGATTGAAACATGTATGTAAGTATAAAGCACAGGAAAGCTGCCAGTTAATAAAATACTCTTCACAGGCCCTTGAAAACTCTTTGGAAAACACTTGGTTGCTAATGGGGCAACTGGCTATTTCTAATTCGAAATTGGGCTGTGAGAGGCTAGTGAGCCCTGAGGCATCTATTTGTGGGCACAATTTGCTACTGGGCCCCCAGATGAGACGGCCTTCTAATTCCCAGCCCAGGCCTGGGTGTCTGATCCCTAGAGAAAGAAGGCAATGCCAGGGTGTATGCGCCCCAGAGTGGCTCCAAGCACATGAAAGGGAAAGCAGATTGTGTGGCGCCTAGAACACAGGAGACAGCAGCCTCCTCTTGGAGGGTAGAGGTGGCCTGGCCTGATGATGGCTACAGGTGCTCAATGGAGTGTCCGTCTGCTAATACCCAGGGGGAAGAGGTTGGCTCATGAACCAATGTGAGACATCTCCTGGGGCCCCCCAGTCGTGCATGTTCCATGGATGTTGTAAAGAGTGAAGGGCCTCCTGTGTGAATGCCACGGGAGAACCACCAGTGGCACATGGGTTTGCATGCTAGCGTGACCAAATGGTAACCAAAGGCCAGAGAGGCTCAGGGACACTCAGGTTAGAGCAGTGCTCCTCACATGCTCTGTGGTAAAGGATCAGTGTTTCTATCCTAATCCACCGTGGACCAATAATTTCATAAAATACAATAAAAATGTTACAGCAATGTCAGATTGCAATAAAAGTTTCTAAACACTTCCTCTTGTTTTCTGTTCTTATCAGTTCACAGACTAGAAGGTCCACAGACCACTCTTGGAGGAGCACAGAGTTGGAGTACATATCCCTTTATTTTGTAATGATTTAGGGCTGCAGTCCCTAAGCCCAGGCTGCAGAGCTCTGCCGGCCCCCCTTGCCCACCTCTCCCCACCCTTTGTCTGTAGAAAATTGTCTTCCATGAAACTTAGAAACTGAGGCGGGGCGGGGGGGGGTGGCATTGCACAGGGAAGTGGCCGGGAGCAAGCAAAATTTCATCTGTATTTACAGCCACTCCCCATCGCTGGCATCACTACCTGAGCTCCTCCCCCCGACCCCCACTGTCCATGGAAAAATTGTCTTCCATAAAACCGGTCCCTGGTGCCTAAAAGGTTGGGGACCGCTGATGCTGATTTAGGGAACATCTCCAACCTCATATACAGGATGCCGGGTCTGAAATAGACTCACACAGTTGTTCTGGCCCCAAATCTTATCTCACCTCTGCTGTTTTAGCCCTTGCTGAAGGGCTTTAGCATTAAGCCTTCACAGGGGAGCTCACCGAGCAGGCACCTTATAAATTGTGAAGTTGAGTCAACTGTCCAATAATAACTAAGCCTCCTGAATGACATCCTCTTTCGCTTTCCTTATGCAGCCATTGTAGAGGGCAAGGGCCACCAATTGCAGTATTTAAACTACATTAGGTACTTGCTAATTCTGAGAAGAAGCCAACTTTGGGTCTGAAAGATTTCCAAACTTGCAAAGATTGTTCTGAGTCCTCAATTTGGAGGTTCCATGTAAAATGCCCGAGGCCCTGGAGTGAGTTCTAGGTTCTGGGGCTCCTGGAGGTGGGAGTAGAAGGGCCTTGGAAAGTCGGCTGCAGAAACACTGTTCCACGTCGGGTTCAGGACTGCCTTGGCACAAGTTTGGTTACTGCACAAAGTGCTCACGTGATGCCCGTAACTGCCTTCCACATTCCTCTCACTTCTTGCTGTTGACATTTTTTGTAGTATTTGCCACCTTCTGGCACCTGGAGCTGGGAGGCCAGGATCGGAGGTCACCCCAGGGAGGTGAGAGCAGTGTTTCTGTGCCCTTAGGCAATGTTTCTTAAAGTCATAACCGGAGCCCTTCTCTGAGACCTGTCAAGGTGGGGTGCTCACTCCCTATCAGATGGATTATGTCTCCTATGTGTGTGGTCTCTGGGCACCCAACATCCAACTTCTCCATCTGTAGTTTTCCTTTGGAACCTCTCCCCACTGTGCCTTCTTGTAAAGAACCCCAACTTATAATCCACTTGTTCCTTCCCCTCCAGGGTTACTTTTGGTGGGTGATGGGTGCAAGGAACTCATTCTTAAAAAATATATCATTTCATTTGTCTTAGCCTTTTGGAATAGAGGACCCACCAGAGCTGTTCCAGGCCAAGAGTGCTTTTCTCTCAGCCAGGCTAAGTCTATCCCTCATTCTCTTCTCCGGCAACCTAACCCAGAAGGGTATCCAGGTTTCATTCCTGTTCAGCCGTCACTCTGAGTATGCTCAGTCAGTAAGACTAGCTTGCCCCAGCCTACAACTGCCTGACAAGCATCTCGTATGGCCCAGCTCAATTCACCAAAAGACACACATCATTTCCTCCCTGCCCACCTCATTTCATCCAAGAAGTTGATATTTTCATCAGTGAGCTCCAGGCACTTAATTTGGGAATGTTTTCTCTGAGGTCCCACCTAAATGTATAGCCATAGAGTAAGTGTCCTACAAAGGGTGTGGTCATAAGGAGCCTCCGTAACCATATCTGTGTGGTTAAGCCCTCACTCCATATGCCCTTCTTGGAGATGTGAAAAGCAAACTAGCATGTTAAAGTCTCTGACAAGTTAGGGAGTAACGAAATCTGTTTTATCCTCCTTTTAAACACAGCATTCCTCAAACATACTTGTACCCTAGTGTGTTTGTTTCAAGAAAAACAACCACCACCACAAATAACAAAGAGTTTCACGGGCACTAGGCTTGGAGGTCTTACACATTTCTTCAACAAACATTATCAAGTACCTAATAATGTGAAGTCCTGCAGTCAGGAGCAGAGATATACCAAGATCCGGCACAGACACAGCCCCGCCCTCTCTTTGAAATACCATGACACCCCTAGGAGGTGTGTATGTGCTTCCCCATCACCAGGAAGGGGTGATGGGGCCAGGAGAGGTTAAGCAACTTCCCTGGCAGTCAACGTAAGCCTCGCTGGCTCAGAAGTGAGTATTTTTAAAGCTGATACTGTATCGTCTATAACATCTTACTTGGAATTCAATGGGGGAAATGACATTTGAATCAGGAAATAATGTGATTAACCATTTAATAAATCTGACATGTTCTTCCCCCACCCCCTTCCAAACACACCCTTCCTCTCTCCTGGTCTTCCCTGCGCAGTCGTGCTGCCCTCCATGGCATGCCCACCCCTCTCGATGCCACCCGTCGAAATGCCGCTCACCCTGCAGGGCAGCCTGAGGTCTATCTTGGCCACAAGCTCTCCCTGACCATGCCAGGCTATGGGATTTCCCTCCTCCCAACTCAGGCAGCTCAGCCACTTTGTACCACTCACTGGACACTTATCATAATATATTTTCCATGGTTAGTGTACTCTTGAGGGTAAGTCTCTCATTTCACCAATTAGTAAGCTTTCGATCATTTCCTTGAGGATCAACAATGTCTTCTTATAGTTCTTGGTTATCTCCCACTAAGTTTTAACGATATTCGACTCAGTGTTTCAAGAACTACTGATTAAAGGTTTTACAAATCTCTGCTCTAAACCCTTTAGCAACACACTATGAATCCCTTCTCCTTTCTTCTCTCCTTCAATTCCTACCTCAGAGGACAGACCGTTCGTTGTTGGTGAGATGAGGTTCCCTGAAGTCACAAAGTTTGCCAGGAAGACCCTTTGCTGATGAGGGTCTAACTGTGGGTCTGCGTGAGCTTATATTCTAGACCATTTTAACACAAGCCTCAAAGTCAATCTCTCCCCGACACTCTTTGAACAAGAGCCAAGTACAATTTGGATAAGCAGAAAAACTAGGACCTAAAGCCACAATGTATTCCAACATGCCACCACTAAAGGTAAACAAACAAAATCAATGGTAGCATTCAAGGTGAAAAACTGGCTACAAAACTCCTTTCTGGGGAATAAATTTTGCAGAAAGAAATAGAACATGTTTCTATATAAATTGTGTGTGTGTGTGTGTGTGTGTGATACATATAACAAAATAAAAATATACTTTGGGTAGATTTTTTTTCCTTAGTTCACACACAATAAAAGCTCATTTAGAACTATAGTACTTTCTACTTTAAAATAACTGAATTAAAAAATAATTGTCAGATTTGGCAGGGCATAGAAGCCACGGTTAACCTTAAAACAGTCACCATACTAAGTATTCTAATAATTATTTTGGCTTACCATGCAAATTCCTACAAGTCTCAAGCCAGAGCTGAGAGCACGTTGGAGGCAAAATAGGAATACCAAAGTCTGACAAGCTTGCGGAGAAAGTCCGACTGGTATGGAATCAACGAGAGTCAAAAAAACAAATTCTGTTGACTAATGCCAGATTGTAATATTTCCCTAACTGAAGGCAGTAAAACACACGGTACTTCCACATAATTGTCTCTGTTTATTAAATTGTTACGCATATTTCCCTGGTTCTGCACATCAGTCCATCAATAATACAGAGAAGGAGACAAAATAAACAGTGACTACGATGGCACGGTTCTCAGGAAACCGACACTCTGTAATGAAACAGAGACAGCCCTGGAACGCTGCCCCACGCAAAGGAGCGGAGCCGCTCGATGCGAGCATGGCACTTGGGGTCAGAGTTGGCGCTCCGTCTTGGGGCTATGACTCCTATTAGCTAGTGACCTTCCCAAGCCTCCATGTGTTTTTATCTGCCAAATGGGGATGCCCAAAAGTTGCTTTCTATACATTATTTCGTTTACATCCTTGTAACAACCCAGAGTAGTAGATAAAAAATCTAAAGACACTACAAAAAACACAAGGATTCAATAGTATCTGAATGTCCAATCTAGAACAAGAATAGATTTTCTACTGGTATTATAGTTCTATAAAAAGGAATACATTTTCCCTGATACGTTGGATCACGCAAGTCCTGACCACAGCTGACCACTGGCACCTTCAATCACACCCCGAGATGGGACCAGCAGGTCGCCTTCCCCAGCAGGACCTGACACAGTTGGGTGGCGGTGGGCGCCCGAGGCAAGGGGAAGAGTGAGAGATCTGCCATCACTGCTTCACCCAGTGGCAGGGACCTACGATCTCTGGGTGACTGCTGCAGAGCCCGGGCTGAGCAAGGCTCAGTTGGGTCCCTGAAAAGAGGATGAGGTGGCATGGCCATCAGAACCACACTCACACCAGGGGATTCTGATACGGAACAGGGAGGGTCGCTGCTACTCAGAGATGTTAGGGTAGGAGAACCACCAAGAACAAGTGGATCAGAAGACCCTTAAGGTCCATCCCAACTCTAAAATCTGTGATTCCGCAGCTCTTGTTTCCATGCCCACCCAAGTTGAGATTTTATCAGACGTAAGAGCCACCTAATAGAAATGTGTGTGAAAATCTGACTTCCTTCCTCCTGGCCAGGAGCTAGAGCAGGAAGCAGGTCACAGTGTGGAGAGAGAGAGCAACACAGAAACCAGGAATAACAACGGAGCTGATGTGCTGGGGAGCCGGGGGAAGGAGCAGCTCACTTTGGGACTGGAGAACACGCAACCTCCTGTGGGGTTCTCAGACATGGGAGGCAAGGTCAGGACAGATGCAGCGCAGAAAAACACTTAAACCTAAAGATGTGCTTCAGTTAAAATCTTACCTGGGAAGATGCTCAGTCCTCTGTTTACTTCTAAGCTAATGATCAGAGCTCGAGCTGTGATGCTAAAAATCTGTCGAGGTGCAAAGTTCAAGCCGTCAGTAACCTGAAAATTAAAGCCTCCTGACATTGCTCCTTCAAAAGAAGAAATTACACTCTGGTCAATGGGTTGTTCCGCACATGCCACCCAGTTTTGCCCTGTCTCCCACCTGTTCCCCTGCAAAGCAACTGCTATTAATTTGAGGGTGTGCTAATATGGTCACTGAGCTCAACAAGTCAAACACTGATAAAAACATGAAGTTAAAACAATATCAATAAAGAACTACAATGCAGATTCCACTCACCCCATGACATAATAAATGAAAGCAAAGAACTTTTTTAAAATGTTAAGAACATATTCATTACCTCCGTTTTATTATTTTGGAATCAATTTATAAAGTTATGTATGCATAGAATACACACACACACCCTCGTAATTTCTAAAATATTGATAATACTTACCTAATAATACTGAAAATCAAAACTAGGGGGAAGGAAATAATACTTAAGCATGCCCCCCTCAAATAGTTACCTGTACTTCTAATTATTTATCTGTCTCAAGCTAGCTATAGTCTGCTAAGAGGGAAAAGAGAAGGGAAGGGAAACACCCAGCCTTGCTTTTGTTAAATTTCTGCAAGGAGAGAACTCCGCACCCACACTTGTATTAAGGGATTAGTGCTATCAGTAAAAGTTATAAATTAACTTATGTGCAAAGCTTAAATTGAGATGGCCCCTATCGATCCAGTTCCCAGGGGTGTTTTACCAATCTGACTCACAAAGCACCAGGCAGACACCCTGATGTTCGCATTCCCATCACCCTTTGAAAATGTCCATCCAGCAGTAAATTGGGAGGCCCACAGGTCTTTGCATTATGCAGTGGGTAGAAATGTGTCTTTGTTACCCTCAGGGACATGTGGCAAGGAACAAAAGAGGCATAGTCAGACTCTGCAATTATGTACAAGTACTCCCTAGTAACACGATTTAATAAAAGGTAGGTCAATGGCATGACAAGCTCTCAAGTTTTTGTTATCTAAGCAAATCCTGAGAGTTCTGATTTCTCACCAAAAAAAAGGCTACAGACTGTTTAAAATTTCCCTATTACACTAAAAAGTCACCATTTAAAAAAAAAGAGAGAAGTCTGATTCTGTATAATTCAGAACAGGGCTCCACAACCAAATGTTATTTTTCACTTGCTTGTTTACCTAGAAATAGCACTTTGAAAGTTGTATTTAATGAAACAGGAAATGAAGGAGAGAACACTTTCTGCTATTAGGCACTTTAAATAGTTCATGAATCTGGAAACAAAATGGAGATGGAACCAAAGGAATTATATCAAAACAACCGTAAACTATTGTCTTGGGTGTGTCCTAATAGACTAATTATGACCAAAGAAAGACGAGGAGGGTTGACTTGTGGATTTTTCATTGTACGATCTCAGATTTTTCCTGACAATCCTTTCAGAAGGGCGACCTTATATAAATCACTTAGCCTCCCACATCTTGGTTTTATCAACCTACTTAGGTTGTTACGTTCGATAACGAATTCGATTTATGGCAGAGCACTTTGCAGATATAAATGCTAAGAGAGACTACTTAAGCCTAAGTCTTTGTTTGGGGCTGACGACAGACAGATGTGCCAGGGGAGAACCAGCTGGTTTCAGCAACAGACTCATCCGCAGCTGGGCTCCGGCCACTTGAGGGTTATTAGCCTGGCTCACGTCCATTTAGAAAACGTAATGGATTGGCTCTCATGTTGAGCTTGCCTGTAACTCTCCTTCTGGCTTTTTTAGGAGAAATTATTTTCCCTACTCGCCAAAAGCAAATACGGACCTGGTAGTTGACAAATAAATCAATCCAGAGAGCTAATTTTTCTTTTAATCCTTTACTGCCAATAGTAACTTCAGTTCTTCAATCTCCTCTGCCCTTCAGTGGGTAGCAGCTAGTGGAGAAAGCCCAGCTTCAGTCAGACCAACTTAATCCCTCTGAGCCTCAGTTTCTTCATCTCCAAAATGGGGTCGTTACTCCCTATGTTCCAGAGGACTTCTGAAGAGGAAATGAAATGGACGATGGGCTGCACTGTCCATGGTGCCTACCGATGGTGGAGAGTCGGTGATTCCTTTCCATTGTAGACCACAGTTTTAGAAATTTGAAACTTCTTTTGTGCAAGTCTCTAGAGTACTGCTCTCCATTTTGAAAATATGATAATCCTTTCATAAAAAATAAAAAACTTTCTAAGCCCTCATCTAATGATATCTGGACTTACATCTACTATTATAATAAAAAACACATAATTGGCAGAAACCTATCAATTCAGTGGCTCTTTAAATGAATTGTATTTTATTAAATTACCAATCTGCACACATTTGAAAAATGGAAACACACATATGTGAAAAATACGATCTGGTCTAGAAATAACATTTTGGTACCTATGTGGGTAGATTTAGGATCCTGTTGCAGTGGAACTAACCCCCATGGGTCCTGGGCTACAGGTCTGGAACCACTCGATGGGAGCATTCACATAGTAAATTATTTTCAGATTCTTTGGGGATTTTTTTGTGTTAACTGCAAAGATAATCAGGAAATTACTACATTTGGATTTAGAAAATATTTTGTGCTTATTTTCTTTACTATATTTTCAAAGAAGATCATTAAAAATAGCTGAAAAGATGAGACTTTTTAACTTTCTCATCATGCCTCACTGGCTCATGCTCCCTCCCCCGCCTGCTGCAGGCTGGGAATGGCCTGTTTCAAAGCCGGGCCACCCTTGCAAAGTGACTGGGTCGCCTGCAGATTTACAGTGGCTGCTTGGCCTATTGATTTACTGATAAATAAGAGGAAGAAGAAAAGCCTTTTCAAAGTCAGGGTCTCTTAGAATTACAGTTATATTCATTCATTCATCCACGTATTCATTCGCTGAGCAAATCTCTCTTTGTTTTGTTTATTAATGTATTCCTAGCATCTGGAAATTAACTGGGTACATAATAGATATTCAATATCATTTCATTCTTTCAATAAATTTTTATTAAGCACCTACTATGTTCTGGTCACTGTTCTAAGTGCTAAGGACACCAAAGTGAACAAAACAAAGGCCCTGCCCTTATAGTGCTTATACTCTAGTGGGGAAGACAGACAACAAAAAAAATATTCAACTCAATCTATATCATACTGTCAGGTAGTCAGGGAAAGGGATAGACAGCGGCAGAGAAGAGATGCTATTTTAGTGGGTGCTCATGACAAGGCTCTCGGAGAAGCTTAGATCTGAGCACAGACCTTACATGACAACTTGAGGAAGCCATGTAAGTTTTAGGGACTGTCTAATGCTTGCTATTATTAGCCTTACTAAAATAAGTCACTTTTTAAAAATTATTCTGTCAATGAGATGGAAAGTTTTTAGATGGCCTTTGGTTTTTGGTCAGCAACTCTTAGGTATAACTATCACATTAACCACTGAGCGAAACACATTTCAGTTTCATGCTATTTTTCTCTGTGGCATACCGGTGTGTACGAACACTAGCTGGCCCTCGTTGATTTGAGCCTGGGTGAAGTTCTGGATGCTTTGGCCAGGAAAGGACTTGAGAGCCAAATGCCCATTGCTCGGTGGAGTGACCCAGTAGGCCAGGTCCTGTGGGGCGGAGTCCGCATCTTCTGCACAGAGGTCACCTATGGTCATCACAGTGACAGAATTCACCCACACCTTAAAAAGAAGAGGAACATGCATCTTTTCAGTACCGATTATAATCACATCACATTAACAAACTGGATAGCTATGACACCCTGGTCCCTTGCACTAAGATTTTAAAGCTAAAGCAATTCATGAAGTTTCTTAATTTGAAACAGATATATAATTAAATGCCAGATGAAATGCAAAGCATGTTGCAGTATTTATTTAATTTATGAAGTTTCAGTAAAAACGGTATTCATAATTATTCAAATTTAAGTTTTTAAACAGCACATGCATGTATAGAAAGTATAATAATAATAAAAGTTGACAGTAACTAAGCACCTCCTGTGTGCTGGGCATGAATTTCTATTCATCACTGTAAGAAGCAAATTATTTCATCAGCTTTTAAATAGTTGAGGGAAAATCACACATACTCCATGTTTTTTATTCTCTTTATTTAGCCAGTCTTGCAAGAACAACAATATCTGGTTCCTATGGCTTTGTAATGTTTGCCATGCTGATAGCACGCATCTACAATTGTATACGAATAATATACCCTGTTTTTCAATTACATTTAAAATTTATTTATATTGCCTAAACATCTTCATTCAAAAATTCATCAAACATTAAGCGTCCACCATGTTCCAGGCAATGTTCTGAGGGCTGGCAATATACCAGTAAGTAAAACAGAGTCCTGTCCTCAGGGAGCCTACGTTCCAGCAGGAGGGGATGAAGGGACACAGAGAAGAAACAACAGGCATAATAAGGAAATGAATTACATGGTGTGTTAGAAAATCACAGCACTATGAAAAAATAAATAAATAAAGCCAGCTAGGGGGGCGGTTCAGGAGTGGGCAAATGTTAAGTAGGAGGCTTGGTTTGAGGAAAGGCTGGAAGGAGGGGAGGGAGGAGCCACATGTATATGTAACTATCTGGGGGAGGAGCATCCGGGCAGAGGAAACAGCTCTATTATGGGCCCCCTCTGTTGCGGAGGTCAGGAAATCAGTCAGTGTGGCGGGGACAGAATAAGCAAGACGAAGGGTAAAAGGAGATGAATCGATCGTAAAGGGAGGTCGTATCACACAGGGTCTTGAACACACTGTAAGAACTTTGGCTCTTCCTTGAGTGCCATGGGGGATCATCATAGGGTTTTAGGTGAGGAGTGACCTGGGAGGATTTGAGTCCTCACAGAATCCTTTGGCTTCTGTGTCAACAATAGAACTGAGAGGGTCAGGGTAGAAGCTGAGCGACCAGCAGGAGGCGACAGCAATAATCCCAGAGAAGGACGATAGAAGAGAGTGGCCAGCAGTAGCAGCGGTGACTAGAAGTGGTCAAATTCTGGGTGACTGTTGAAGATAAAGCAAAAGAGTTTCTAACAAACTAGATGCAGTGAGGTGTGGAAGAAGGAAAGGTGGAGAGAATGACTCCGTGGCTTGGGGCTCAGCAATGAGGACAGGTTCCATCAACTGCGATAAGGAAGCTGAGGGCAGATAGATTTGGAGAGTGAGATCGGGAGTCAGTTTTGAATATGTTAGGTTTAGAATGTTTCTGTGGACACCAAATCACATCTGATGCATCAGGCTGTTTTGAGTTTCTCCAATCATACAGTCACATGATCTTTCACTATCACTAATACTAAAAACAAATGGTTTTATCACTAACTCAATTATCACATTGCTATCTGTATTTATATTGATATATTTTTTTGTTACCCACAGAAACATCATGTGCACATTCCCAAGATTATGTGTCATTCCTTGTTTTCTGGCTAGAACCTTATCATCATCTTCTATGTTTCTTACTATCTTGTTTAAAAATTCAATCCTAAATGATTTAATATACAATCTCTCCAGTTAAAGAGAACTGTTCTCCTCAGTAGAACAGGTAGTTTACAAAATAACTTACTCCATGCTCGCTCAGTAACTAATAACTAAATATAATTTGAGACAGGAGCTCAGGAAGTGTATAGGATCCCTATGCTTTCATATCAGACATTATGGGGCTAGAAGACAGAAATTCATCCTATTCCTTTGAATGTACCAACTACTGACAGCACAGAAAAAAAAATAAACTACTTTGTGAATTATCCTTTACCTCTTTGAAAGTTCCCAGTTGAGACCATAAAGTAATTGTACCTAAATAAACATCCATGTACACCACATATGCACGTGCACACACCTGCACACATACACCCTGGAACTCATACGTCCAAATGCATGTTCAACGCCTCAAGGTGACTATGTTGAAGAACAACATATGCCAACACCAATATCACTGTACACAATTCTTCTTTTGAAATTATTTTCAGGTTGTTCAAGAACATTTGATTTTGTTTTTGTCCAGTTAGACTACCTGAGTTCAAATCACTCCTTTGCTGCTAACTAGCTATGCAACCTTGGGCATGTGTCTCAACTTTCTGTGCCTTAATTTCCTCATCAGTAAACCAGGAATGATGGTGTTATTATGTATACTGGGTGATTTAATATGCATAAGGCACTTAGAACTACTTCACCTGGCACATAGTAAGCATTCAATAAATATTAGCTTTATGGTACCCATCTTCTCCATCAGATTTGGCTCTGAGGATGGATATGATTTTTAATATTACTAAAAATTATTACATCGTTAAGAGTGTGACGATTGCCACTATTGAGGCTATTCTGTAACATGTACTGCAGATTTTGTTTACTCTCACAGCATTCTTCCATAATTTGGGATGAGTAGTTTGTTTAATAATCGCATTGTCAATGGGTGCTCCCATATCTTGCCATTTGGAATATGCCCACTGAAGATTTTTCAGCGCTAAGCTCTAAGGACAGCAACTGTTAAATGGCTACCAGGAATGCTAATCAATACAATGTTCAAATTATAAGGTTTTGGCCTTCATCTAACCTGTAGAAAGGCTACTGTTTCTATAAAATGTACAGGTTGGACTGTTCCACAAAATTCCAAGCCTACTTATTCCAGTTTTTCACTTTTTACATGTTTAAATCCACCCATATATCTTACCCTCATTTCTTCAAGAACTCAAGCTCATTTGGAAATGCACTGCCATTTCTCTTCCCGTGACTTGCAGACACTCGTTTTTTCCAACACTACACACACGAATGCTGGACGAAGCATGTTTTCCACTGCAGTTACTCTGCTGCGGAACACTGCTTCTTCCCCCTCTTGCCTCTGAAATACACTGTCTTCCAAAACAAATGGAAAACCTGCCACTCAAAACAAGGGCTGGGAACCTCAAGTCTTGTTTCTACCAAACCAAATCTAGTTCAATTAATAGCCCCATTGCTCCAGGTGACGCCTGATTTAGTGCCCAGTGCTTGGCAACAGAAACTTCGGATAGGTGGGGAGAAGAAAAACAAAGACCCCCCAACTTGAATTCACATTTAAAATTGATCCAAAGCCCAAAAAAGAATGGTTCAGAGTATAAATATCTGAACAAATTAACACAAACCTGGAATAATATTTTTTTAATTTACCATTAGCTTTAAGAAGAGACTAGTGGTATTTATTAATAGAAACCCAATTCTGATCCAATTTAATTCTAATTATGGTTCTAATATTTAAAAACCCAGATCTTTCTTGAGTTTCACATGAGGGATGTGAAATACTTATAAACATACTGTCCCCCTGGTGGTACCCCCAGGACTTCAGCTGTCATTTCAGACTTTGCTGCCCTAATTCTTCTACTGTGCTCAGCTCTCAAAGCTCTTTCAAGTGATGACAAACACTTATCAAAAACAAGCAAATGGTTCTATTCTCAGAATACAAACAACAACAAAATGTACAGTATTATTGAAAGAAAAACTTGAAAAATAGAAAAATGAAGCCCCCTTGTGGACACAAATATATTTTATCAGGTATGGACCAAAATCACAGTTCATGCTTGACTACAAAAGTACTCAGTAGAATATATTTCAGAGTAAAATGCAAAGGATTCACCTACAACGGCCTAATTCCAGTTTGTCAGGACACAAATGATCTGAATGGCCTTGAAGATCAGCTGAAAGCCTGTGGCTTAAGGAAGTGTTGCTATAGGACTTTAGGAGAAAGAAGTGTGCTTGCCATGCTGGGTCGGAGAGGTTAACATTCAGATTCCTGGCTGCGAACTGCCCTCCAGGGTCTGAGATGCCATGAGTGGCTCTCTTCCCCACGGTCCCACCTTCTCTCAGATATACTGCAGGTGGACCTTCCTTCCACTGCTCCAGGCCCTGACGTCAAGTAAGGAGAGTGAGTGGCCGTGAGGCATAACCTGAAGGTCTTGAAAAAATGCTGATGGGAAAGTCAGAGACAGCACCGAATCTGAAGGCCTTATGGGCTTCGCGTTTGCATGACTGCCTTTGCCCCAGACTCTGCCACTATTTAACTTTGTTATTTTGGGCAAGTCACTTAACCTCGTGAGCTCTAATTCCCTCTTCTTAAAATAGGAATAAGAGCAACACTCGCTTGATCTACTTCACCAGGTCCTTGGGCTTCCTCACTGTAACTTCCGAGCTCAAACTCGCATCTAGCTCTGCCACTTACTGTCTGCCAGCAGCTCTTCTGCTTTTGAGCTTGACGAAGCCTGTCTATGCTGCAGATTCCCCATCTTTAAAATATTAATAAAAATGATAGCCCAAAGAGGTGTTGAATATTCTATGAGTAAATGTAAAGTGCTTGCAACAATGCCAGGCACAGAGCACTATGTAAGTATTAGCTGTCATTATGACCATGTAAATGGTTGTTATTATTACTGTTTGATATGCTCTGAAATCTAGAAAAAGAAATGTCATTTTCTGAAATGATCCCCTAAATTTGAGATTTTGCCTGGACAGAAGTAACTAATAACCATAGCACTAGAGAAACTCTGCTATTGGAAAATACGCTCTCATGGCTCTACTATTTTGATAAAACACATATGCTTTCTACAGTAGCTTTCAGGGAAAAGTTAACAAACCTGATGTGTGACAATTCTTTAATAGTATTGAAGGTTATCAATTCAGGAGAACACGCTGCAACATGACCAACACACAGTCTTTCCAGGAAGTTTTCTACGCCCATTTGCCATTGCTATTAACATTAAATATTCTAGTGGAAAACAGAGATCTCACAATCCAATAAAAAAAATTAGGGGCAGAAAGTAAAAGAATGTCTTAGATGTCGTAAACTGCCTACGCAGGCTCTCAACATTAGCAAGACCAATTCTTGGTTGCCTCTTGTCTCTTTTTCATCAAGTCCAAGTTATGTTCAGATTGAAAATAGACATTGTTATTGTATCATAAAATTTCAGTGCATAAGACTTCATTATTCTAAAAATCCTCACAGCAACTTCATTCACATTATACCATATATACTAGGAAAGCAATATTGTGATTATATGCTCTTGTCTATATTCCTTTTTCTTGGAATATTTGAAATTGTATAATTTGTTATTTTTCTTCCTTCCTCACCATGACTTTGGGCCACAATAGCAATCCGTAAAGTGAATCAGACAGGTTTCAGACAGTGTAACTAGTCCTCCCATCCCAACCTCCCTTCCTGCTGAAAAGGACAGGCAGATGCGTGGGGTCATGGGCAGGCACGGCTGACCCGCAGGAAGGAAAGCTGTGACTTTGAGTGGTCACAGGGAGACCAAAGCGGAGGGCAGAGACCCCTTTCATATGGTAAAGTAGCCCAATGAGGGGAAAACTTAGGGGGCATGGGGGTTGTTGCAGGTTGCATGGACTCTTTAATTACCCTATTGTACCAGTTTCTACGTGTTCCGGTGGATGGAAGTTTCAATAGATGAACTCCTGAGACCTGCCCTAATCTCATAAAAGGATAGGTTTCCCCAGAAACGGGAAGAGCAATGAAAAAAGTGATTCATCCATATAAAAGCACCTAGCTTTGCTAGATCAGTGGCTTACAGTGTTTTTTGATTATCACGTAAAGTAAGAAATACATTTTACACAGCAACCTAGTACACACATGTGTATTTGTGTGTTTGTGTGTTTAAAATCCAATATATGTATAAATGAAGCAAGTTTCGCAAAACAATACTTACCCTCATTATACACAACACATTCTGATACTACCCATCCTACTTAATTTAAAAAAAAAATTGGTTCTGACCCACTCAATTAATTTCACAGCCCACTTACAGGCTGCAACCTGCAGTTTGAAAACACTGTTCCAGATCATCCCCACTGTGGACAGCAGGGTGTGGACCCGGTGCTCAGACTACCTGGCCTCAGACCCCGCTCTGTCTTTTACCATCTGTATGACCTTGGTCAAGTGACTTAACCTTTCTGTGCCCCAAGGCTGTTGTAATCCTCATTTTATTTCAAGAGTTGTTGAGAGAACTAAATGAGAAATCATTTAATCATTTACGTGATACGTTTAGAACTGAGCCTGACGCATAGCGGGGGTCAATAAACACTCTCCTGCTTCCCATCGTTATCTCCGGAAGGCCAATGGACGGAATTATCTGGCATCAGGGGGTCCTTATGCCCAGAAATCAGCTCTCACCATGGAAGCCGATGTCTATTCACTCCCCTCCTCCTTCCATCTGCTGCTCGAGTCACTCTGAGCTTTTCATGTCTTCAAACACGCCAGACCCGCTACAGACTCACTATCGCGGCTCTTGGTTATTCTCTGACCAGGAATGCTCTTCCCCTAACATTCATCCAGCTCCTCGGCTCCTCACTTCCCCAGCTAATCACCTCCACCCCCACCCCCGCCTTTATTCAGAAAAGAGTTAACACAGCAGGCTCAAGACTGTCTTTCCTGAGAAAGGCCTGCGCACAAGGTTGGTCCTTCGTGGGTGTCTGGGAACTTTCCTACACTGACACAACATTTTCCCTAGATGATAAAGGTGGCTCACCGTGTCTAAACTGTTTGTCCAAACAGTGTGGTCGATGCTGGACACTTGCTTTCCTCCTGGGAGTCAGGGATTTTGGCACACACTACGCAGAAGGTGCCTACCTGGCCAGCCCCCATTAAAAACCTTGGCCACTCGTTATCTAATGAGCTTCCCTGGTAGACAACACTTTGTGTGAGTTGTGACAACTCACTGCTGGAGGAATTAAGTGCATCCTGTGTGACTTCCCTGGCAAAGGACTCTTAGAGCTTGACCTAGCTTCCTCTGGACCTCACCCCACGTGCCTTTTCCTTTCGCTGATTTTGCTTTGCATGTTTCACTGTACTAAATCTTGGCCATGAATATGCTATGTCCTGTGAGTCCTTGCAGATCAGTGACCCTAGGAGAAGTCTCAGGAACCACTGACACACAGGCCTCCATGCAAATGTCCCCTCCTGGGACAGACCTTTCTGACCACCATCTCTGTAGTGTCATTATTCTCTAACTCCAACCATTCTCTATCCCCTTAAGAGCTTTGCAGAAAAGTACAGCAATCACCACTTTATTTATAACATAATTTTACTGTCTTCCCCGCTGAACATAAGCTCCATGAGGGCATTTAGGGATTCGGTATTTATTGAGCCCCTACAAAGTGCCAGATACTGTGCCAGGCACTGAGGATACCACAGGGAAGGACAGATAAAACCCCTTCCAAATGGAGTTTACACTTAAAGGAGGAGACAGATAACAGATTATTTACTTGTTTACTACCAGAGAGTGATGGGCGCTAAAAAGAATAATAAGGCAGGGTCCAGAGATAAAGAAGAGCCCAGTGCTATTTCTGCTGGGGTGGTCAGGGAGGGCTCTATGAGAAATCACATCTAGAGCCCTGGGGAGCCATAGTCTAACAGGGCTTCCCAGAGGAGGTAACACACCTCCACTTAAAGAAAGGCCCTCTTACTAAGTTCTGTACCATATGACTGGAAATCAACAAAATACCAAAAGGCTCTATTCACAATAATCATAATTTAAACAAAGGAAAAAATCTCGTTTGGCAAATGAGCCAGAATACCTTGGTATGGAAAGACTTTCATTGGCTAGCATACCAAGACCATGCCTGCAATTGGAGAAACAAATTCTTAGGATTTCTTCCATTTTATAAAAATCAAGCAGGTCCTATAAAAACTTCTACCTCTTTACATGACGAGTTAGCATGTCCCGCAGTGGTACCTAGTCACCTTCAGATTGTAGACACACTGACTTAAAAACCAAAGCTATTTCTTTGTTTCTCAATCAAAGAGAAGCGAAATGGTTCATCTGCAATGTAAAGCCTCCACCTAGTCTAGACTGGAGTGACTCTACCCAGTGTAAGACGGCAGCTCTACAGCCTCACCATCTGTCCAAGCCCAGCTTTAACTGGAGAATAGCAACACGTTTTACAGCCATAAAAACCACAGGACATTAGATCTGAAGCAACGGAGAAATCACCAAGTAAAACAACTGCCTGCACCCATGGCTTTGTTACTAAGGAAAGTAAAGCCCAGAGAGATTTTGCTGAAGTTCACATGAGCAGTTTGCCAACCTTAAACTTCAGTCTCCTAATTTTAATCCAAAACTTTCAAGGCAGAGCATGAGTTTCTTACCGGATAAACAAATGAATAAACTCAGCAAGAGCCAGCATGGAATGACACATCCATCAACACTGGGAAGTTGTGTCCTTCCTGGGCTGGGTCCACACTCCCAGGGAATAAGGTGAGAATAAAGGAAATGGCCCTCACCCTCAGCTTCTCTTCCTATTTTTCTTGAGAGGAAACACTCTTGTGTCAAGGCTGGGGGAGGCGGTCTAGAGAAACCGCTGGAGCAACCCCACCGTTCCTGATGGAGGTTGCACCTCCTTCATGTTACAAAAGGATAGAGACAAAGGCTAGGGTGCAGTTTTTTTGTCTCACATTTTAATGTTTCTGAACATGATAAATTGACAGGTATATTTAATATAGCAAAGCTGCTATTAAGTTGATGGTGCATCTTATAACTGAGGGCACCTCAGAACTGAAAGCGGAGCCCAAGATGGAGCTTCAATTCCTTTTCATAAAGAGGCCAAAGAGTTTGCTACCTTATTCTTTGGTTTTCCTCTTCCTTGGCCAGTTCCGGCCCTTCTCTCATTTCTTTCTACATGTTGGCCTCCCTATTCCCTCCCCTGGTCTTCCTCATCCTGCAGTTCTGCACCACACAGCAAAATGCCAAATCCCGTACTGAGGTTCCTGGGCAAACCCATGCACATTGATCCAACTGCTACAGACTATTCCTATAAGGCCACTTCGGTGGAAGCAAGGGACACAGCGGCTTTGGCATGGCTTTTACTTGCTAATGAAGACACCCTTGATGACAAGGATGCACGAAAAGAGCTTGAGCCAGTTGGGAGGAACAGGGGAAAGTGGCAGAGTGTGGTGGCAAGAGGTCAGACTCGGCAGACACTCAGAGTCGAGTCCACACCTTCCTCATCCCCACTCTGTGCCTCAGTGTCCCGTTCTATAAAAAAGGTTATTAATCACTGTAGTCCCTTTGGATGCCCTGTATTCAGTAAGCACATATTAAATGTAAACTTTTATAATTGTGTTTAATAATAAATTGACACCTAAAATTCCTCACTCTAGCCAACAACATACCTCTCAGAGCACTTTGCAGAGAGCTAGTTCAGGAGGCGTCACTACAATGAGAGTCTGTGTAGGGGACACAGAGGAAAGCAGCTGAAAACAGAGGGGGCAGCCTACGAGTGTGACCAGGTGGAACATGCCATCCTCAAAAGACAAAGTGACAAGTTCCAAAAGTATAAACACTATAGATTTTTCACTTAAAATGTAGAAGCTGGGCGTGGTGGCTCACACCTATTGTCCCAGCTACTTGGGAGGCTGAGGCAGGAGGATTACTTTGAGCCCAGAAATTTGAGTCCAGTCTGGGCAACACAGCAAGACCCCATCTCTAAAAAACAAAATGTAGAGACTTAATAATGCAGAGACTGAACCAAGCTCTAAGAACCAAGCTCTAAGACAACTAAAAGCACTAAAAAGCCTATAACTATATCCAATTTTTTAAACAAATAAAAACAAATGTTTAAAACCCTGCAATTTTTAACAACCTAAAATTTTCTAGTTAGATTAGCCCCTGGTGGGCTCTTGGGTGTGCCTGCACAATCATTTAAGTGGCCCTGGGGTGTGTTATAAATTAAGGTCAAAGGTTTGCTGTTTCACATTTCCTTGCTATTCTCTTTGCCGTTTTCTAGTCCCTCCCTGTCACCCAGCTGGCCACCACTCTTACCAAAGACCCTTTTTCTGTTTGTGTCAACCACCATACAGAGATGGTGCATCTGCTGCACCCTCCTGTACCTTGGTGGTCTAGATCCTTACCATTTAGAAAATAACCTTTAAGACCTATTGGGTTAGAATAGCGCCAGCCCTAACCATGGTTTTGTTAGTTAAAATGGCTTATTTTTTAAATCTACCTCTCCCTCCCTGCAAAAAAGCACAGTGAAGAAAGTGGGGTCAAAGGATTCTCAGGGTAGAAGTCAGGAGACCCTTCAACCAACCTTAGACCCATAGTACCTTAGACCGAGACTACTCCCTGGGCTTTAGTTTCCTCACCTGTGAAACAAGGTTAAGTATAACATTTGATCCTGTTTTGTAACTGATGGACTATATATAAAAATATTATTTATATATGCATAATACATTTATATGTGTATACATAAATAGTATATATACACTATATAATATGCAATACATAAATAAGTTTATTATAGATCAGTTGGTCTGTGTGAGTGGTTATTCGGTAACACTGCCAAAACTGAATTCAGCCACTTGGCCAATCAGAGACTACTACCTAGATTTTCTATTCTTTAGCCATGATTACAATGAACTTCAGAAACGGAGGAAGGGAAGACAAATGTAAACATACTTACACTAAAAATAATGAAAGGCTGTCTGAAGGAAGGGGAGAAAATTGCTCAAACAATGGAAATGATGTTATGTTTTTTTCTTTTTTAAACATTATGAGAATAAAGCTCTATGTTCCCGCAGCCATTCCAGACAGATAGAATATACCTGCATGTTCTCCCATGGCCACTAAATAGTCTAAATCATTTCCTGGAATTCAGGGCCCTCATTTTCAGCCTATGCCATGAAACATGGATCTTGGACTCCAGCTTGCTTGGTCTTCTCCCTCCCTTGTTAATGCAGTTTGCACACATTCTTGCCTCTGCCTATGGGAATCTCTCCCAGCCCTTACTGTCTGGACTTGCACTGCTCAATATGGTAGCCATCAGGCATGTGGTACTACTTAAATTTAATTTAAACTAATTAAAATTACATAAAATTTTAAATTCAATTCCATACTTGCCTCATTTCAAATACTTTCTAGCCACATGTGACCAGTGGCTACCGTACTGGACAGCACAGATACCACCATTTTTAACATCATAGAAATTTCTATTGGATAGTGCTGATCTATAGCAGGGGTTGGCAAATATTTTCTATGAAGAGCCAGAAAGTAAATTTAGGCTTTTTGGGCCATGAGGCAAAATTGAGGCTCTTATGTAAGTACATCTATAACAAGAAAGGAAACAAATTTCTGTAACTATTTTACCAATAAATTCAAATAATAATATAATTGAATACAATTTTTTGTAATACAAGTCTATTAATAAGAAGAATGGAATTCTTTTTCAAGGGATAACATTTTGCTTACATGAAGTGGAAAACTGGAAAATTCCACTAACGTGGAATTCTTAGGAAATTCCACTACCAGGTTTTTCTCCCTTGCAATCCTTCCCTGGGCCTCCTCCTCCTCCCCTGCGACCTTTCCCCCTGGCAGCTGCTGCCCTCATAAATCACCTGTAGCAATTAGTGTACCAGGCTGTAAAGTAGCTTAGGACTCTGCGTCACTAAAGTTAACCCTGTTGTAACCGTGCCCCTGCCCCTTAAGCAGAGCGTATAAAAGACTGCAATGCTCTTTGTCTGGTGCTCAGAATTTGGGAGGAAAAATCCCCCTCTGAGCCCGCTGGCGTAAAAACCTGTTTTGCCAATATTTCTGTGTGCATGTCGGTCTATTCCCAGTCTCTGCCGTAACAACGTCGGCTTCACAGTTAGTGTTCCCTGTTATTAAATTGACGGTAAATGTTCATCTATAGAGACCGTTCTTAGCATGTGGACTAATGTGCAGGCAGCAGGCCTGATAAGGCCCATGGACTGTAATTTGCAAGATCCTGGTCTGGAATGTTTCTGAACAGGACGCTATCGACACTTTGGTGGGACGTTTTTTCATTTTGTAGGATTATCTCACACTTTGCAAGATATTAAGCATCCCTGACCCTTAGACATTAAAATCGATAGCATCTTCCAGTCATTGTGACAACAAAAATGCCCCATGACATATTCAAGCTTCCCGCGACCGCAGGGGAGGTGTCAGCACCAGGTAGAACCACAGGACCTTTACTCATGTCCACCTTTTCTGCATCTCCTCTGACCACCAAACTTCCCCTGTGCTTCTAAAGAATCTGTTGTTAACTATTTACCTTCATGAGTAGTATAAACAAGGCTGAAATTGCCAAATACGTACGTAGGAAGATCTGTCTCAGCCAAATTTCAAGGTGAACTCATTCCGATTGCCCTGTCTGGACCTGCGTGATGATGAGTCCACTAGGGGCTCATCTGTGGGAGAGGCTAGGGCTTCTCCAGGAACACAGCCACGCTGAAGGAAGAAAGAGTCAAGACAAAAGCCTGGACTAGAAAACATGAGCCAGTGTTGGGGAAATTAACAGTTTAGATTTTCATTTATGCATTCCCTGAACAAGTATTTCCTGTTTACTCTGCGTCAGGCACTGCAGAGACCATGGACAGAGGCATATACAAGCCATCAGGCTTCATTGTGTCCTGGGCCTGTCATTCAGCAGTCATGCAATTCCCTCATCTGTCCAGTGAGGAAAATGGCAGCACATATCTCAGCTGGCTATAGCACTTACAGCAGTACATGGCACATAATAACAGCTAGTACTTATTTTTTGAATACTTGTTACAATTTTTCTCCAAGCCAGTCTTGTGCATTCATGTCCAGGTTTTTAGAAGAAGGAACAGCAAGAAAGGTACACTAAAATCATGAAAATCTATTTAATGTAAGCTTTGAGATACTTAAGTATAAACTGGCACTGGTGGGTCTGCCAGCTCTGATGCTGGTAGTGCTGGCGAGGCAGGAATGGAGTCAGAGGGTCCAGGAGGCTTCCTGCACATCGGCCCCTCTGTGTGGGCAACAGAAGCCACAGCAGCAGATATTACCCCAGGGATCCCAATCAGGAGAGGAGCAAAATGGTACACACCCTGCGCAGTCCTGGGGTATCTTTCTGTGAGTGCTTGAGGAGTACCCCTAGGACAGCCTCAGAGAGAGCAAAGGGGGATAGAAACTCCCAGAACCCAAGAAATACTGTCATATGGCGGTACTATGGCCTCCTTTCACCCAAAATCTGGTGTGGCCTTGGAGTTTTTCAATGACAAGAGCTACCATTTATTGAGCCCTAACCATGTGTTAGACACTGCACGAGCTTCACATCATTTTATCTTTTAATCCACTGCCTCCGTTCCCCACCCTCAAAAGGAGAGCAAATTAGTGGGCTAAATAACCTGCCCAAGGGCACATAGCTAAGAGTGCGGAGCCAGGATGCTCACCCAGGCCTGTCCACTGCAGAACCCACTCTCTCAACCAGACGCTGCCAGCCTGGCAGGGGTTGCCCATGTGCACAGGCCTCCCTAACCCAGCTTGAAAAGGCCGTGCTCTGGGGGGTGCCTGCTCAGGCAATGCAACGTGCAGGTTACTCACTGTGATTCTTTGCCAACAGAATGTCCTGCTAATAATTAATATTTATTTAAACCAGTGGGAACATGTGAAGTATATATACATAGCCATATGTCTTATTATTTATCATGAGAAATAGTATAAATGAAAATCAAGTCAGTAGCCCTCAGGTTCTCATGATAAGACAAAAGCAGGTAGCACTTACCTGGAGGATGTTATTGGCTGTTATCACCGGAGCTTCATCGTTTACAGAGTCAACAGTCACAAAAAGAGTTTGGGGCAGACTCTGTTTTCCAAGCTCTGAGCTATTTGCAAAGATGGTGAAATTGTCAAGAAGCTCTTCACTATCATCGTGAACATAGTAAATCAATTCATTTTCCACCTATAAAAAATAACAAAATCACCAACTTGCTGAAATGCGACTTTAAACATATGAATAAATTGCTATAAAAGAAATCCTATTTTTTATATCTCTCTAAAACACAGAGAAGCATGTCTTCATCCTATGAAGTTTGAGTAGGACAATCAGTGCAAATTGTGATGGATGGTATGGTTTTTCTGAAATGACACTGCATCCCAGAAATTAGATTAAGGAGGAACAAAGCAATTGGGCAATGTGGTGTAGTAGAGTGAAGCCTGAACTAATCATCAGAAGACCTGGGTTCAAATGCTGTTTCTAACAATAAAGTGTGTTGGGAGTGACATATTCCAGCTTTCCTTCCAGTGGAACAACGCCTAATAAAATTCAGTTCAACTTCACTAATGTTTGAAGTTGTTGATTGCTTTTTTGGACAATTCAAACTATTAGATTTAGGCTCTGAAATTTCTACCCACTGGTTGGATTTCTCCTCTTTGGAGACATATAGATCAGGCCGACTAATAAATTCCCCCAAATTCATCTTTTCTGAGCTAAGTATGCATTGGTCCCTTAACTGTTCTTTGTATGTGAGGTTACACCTGCTACCTCCTAATCCTGCTCCTCCTCCTCCAGAATACAATAGTTTTTTGTGCAACTCATAAGGGATGCTACCCATAACTAGCTAACATACATCTCCTGTAGACAGACTATCACGAAATATATTGGAATTGAATTATTCTATCAAAACTGCCCCTCACTGTAATAATCCAAATGCAAACATTTACTTTTATCCCTGTTGGATTTCATCTCTTTTATTTTAATTCTGAAAGGGTCATCCAACGAATTAGTTATTCCTCTTGGATTTGTAATAACCACAAATTCGATGAGAATGCCTTTCATGTCTTTAAGATTCTATGGAAATACTAAAGAGCACAGAATCAAAATCAGAGACCAAGAGAATTTTAAAGCTCAAGGGGAACTTCGCTTCTGGAAGTCCATGACACAAACATACAGCAGAAAACTTCCAAACCCCAAAAGGAGTCATTGAACTTCTGAAAAAGTCTCTGGGGTTGTGTTTATTTTGATAAAATTCAGCCAAAATTTTTAACAGTTCAACTTCGCCCATTCCTGTGGCGCACTTCCTTTGAGCAAAGTCTTTTGATCTCTCAGAGGTGTTTCTGACAAGAGTTGAAAAGTTCATGAAGGATCTCAAGGGAAAGTTGTGTCCACTCATACACAGGTGCTATGAGAATTTCTTTGGAGTTCCGTGGGCAGAGGAATTCCAGATCACAGGCCTGTCCACATGTTCCTGGAACATGCTGTTTTTTTGTTTTTGTTTTTGAGACAGAGTCTCACTCTCTTGCCTGGGCTAGAGTGTCGTGGCGTCAGCCTAGCTCACAGCAACCTCAAAGTCCTGGGCTCAAGCGATCCTCCTGCCTCAGCCTCCCAAGTAGCTGGAACTACAGGCACACACCACCATGCCCAGCTAATTTTTTTTCTATTTTTTTTAGTTGTTTGGCTAATTTCTTTCTATTTATAGTAGAGATGGGGTCTTGCTCTTGCTCAGGCTGGTCTCGAACTCCTGAGCTCAAGCAATCCTCCCGCCTCGGTCTCCCAGAGTGCTAGGATTACAGGCGTGAGCCACCACGCCCGGCCCGTTTTAAGCTATTTGAAAACAAACATGGAAGACAGCACTAATCAGAAAGTGGAAGAAGTGTTAACCTAATGCACTGTAGGAACATAGCATTTAAACAGCAGTCACCCCCAGAGTGTTGTTCCTGGAGAAATTCCACATTTCCTCAACGGAGTGGCATTTCCCAAAATGACAAGTCATTTAATGGCATTTATCTAAAGGCAAAGAAGAGGGTGTTTTGGGGATTTGTCCATTCCTAGACTTCTAAAACAAGAACAATAATCTGCTGATCTGAAATTAAGGGATATAACTTGTAGAAAATCTTGACAGATTAAAAAGTATTTGGTCCCTGTCATCAATCCTGTTCAAGGGCATTCTGTGTCACTCCTCTGCTCACATCCTCTCATCCTCCACAGCTCCTGTCTCACTCCTCATTCAGGGTCAAAGGTGAAGTCCATCTGCTGCTCTATTCACCATGCACACAGCTCCAGCAACCCTGGACCACTTGCTCCTCAGACACGCCAGACGCACACGCACACGGAGCTGCTGCTCTTCTCTCTGCCTGAATGCTCTTCCCACAGACACTTAGCTCACCCACCCTCACCTCCTCCAGGCCCTCCCTGACCACTCTATCAGAAATTGAACATCAGTACACACACACACACACACGCACACACATACACACCACTAAACAACCCAGCACTTCCTGTCTCGCTTTCCAGCTTTATTTTTCTCCACAGCACTAATCTTCATTTAACATGGCAGTTATTTCAGGTACTTATTTTATTTATTGTTTCTCCCTGCCTCCCTCTTTACCCCACCAGGAAAAATGCCCTCTAAGGGCAGGGATTACTGCCTGGTTAGTTCCCCACTTTATTTCCAGTACCTAGAACTGGCATCCCTGACACACAACAGATACTCAAAAACTACTTGCTGAATGAATGAACGGCAAGAATGGCCAGGGAGTCTCCTTCTCCAAGCCACCAAAGGCTACAGCCACTAGTTTTCAGAGGTCAGTGTCAAAAGCTGGTCTCAAAAGCTGGAGACCTCAGGAGACATACAGGAAGAGACAACATGAAGGGGTCATCCGGAAAGCAGGGACATGTGGTTTTGACTCTTCTCTGTGAACGAGACTACACAATAATATAGAGGCCACAGGGAACACATGTATCTCAACACACAGATCTCAACCAACCATCTTAAATACATGCCTCTTATGAAGCATGATTAATACCTGAAATTGACCAAGATAAGACAAAAATTTAGTACTCAGAAGACAGGACCACAATTTACAAACCACTTTTAGAAAAGTATTCAATTCAACTCATGCCAGAGCAGGTGGTTATATTGGATAGTTTGGCCAGCCTTTGAGAGGGAAGCCACCTCGCAGGTATCCCACCTCCCCTGGGCCCCCAGCTGAGAAACACCCATGTTTAAGGTCTTTGCCAACCCCCAGCATTCTCTGCTTCTCCCCACAGCTCCTCAGTGCCACCTGGTTATGTCCGGCCCTGTTGACAAGTAACTCAAGTTACATCTCCTGTGGACAGAGGCGAAGACTCCCAGCACCCCCCACTCTCTGCCACTCCTCCACCTCCAGGGCAACTCCCCCTAACCCCCAGGACGCCCTGGGCCAGGCTGTTCCCTTTGTTTCTCTTGCCTCTTTCTGTTTCCTCCTCTGTTATCTCCCTGCTCTTTCTCTCTCTCTCCTCAAAGTCTAACTCAAACTTTACTCCCTCTGTGAAGCCTCCTGTATGCTCTTAAATTAGAATCAACTGTGCCAATTCTTTACTCCCATAGCACCACGGTGAAAATGCTAATGAGAGGCAAGAAGGTTATACCTATATTAAAGTTGGTGCACCTGGGTCCCCCACCGCATTTCTTGAGGGCAGGGAAAATGTTTTACATGGTAACGCCACACAGTAACTCGAACAGAGTAAGTGTTTAGTAAATGGATTCAAATCAATCGATGAGTTCACATTCTTAGAAGGACGATGAAGTGGTGTACACATGTTCTTAGCTGACTAGACAAAGACACCCCAGAATGGGAGGTGGCTGTTAACAGTTCCCTGCCTGGAGAGTATATGTTCCCAGGGGCTCATAAAGGAAATGATGGGCATCTGGAGCTACTTTTCAAAATTTAAGAAGAAAGTAATGGAAATAGTTATTTTATTCATGATAAGAAAGCAAAGTCTGATAATAATACCATTCTAGCCCAAGGCGAAGAAACCTGATAGCAGCCCAGAGTTGACCTTGGTTACTTTATGCTGAAGCCACACTGGCAATTGTGTCCAGCTCCCTGACTGCAGGGACTGGGCCATTTTGACCACTGATAGCCCTGTACTTACCATGGGGCATGGCAGAGCACGTAAAAGCATCTGAATGAGGGGCGAATGAATGAAAAGGCCTGCCAATGATTAATGCATGCCTGTGTTCAGTATCTGGGTGTTAGCCTGATATCACTGAGAAGGACGGTGACAATGAAGTAGAATTGGGCAGCCAGGATGGTGCAGGAAACCCAGAGCAGATAAAGAAAAGTTGGGAGACTAGGGATGTTTAACCTAAAGAAGATAAAATCCAGGGGAATTTGGTAACCTTTTCTTTCAAATGTTTAAAAAAGCTTTCACGAAATGAGGTGTGTGGGGTACCAGAGCCAGGACCTAGGAGAAAAAGTTTCTAAATGGCAGATTTCAGCTCAGCCTAAAGAAAATTCTAACAAATGGAGTGTTTTCACACTGGACATGCCCATCTCAGAAAGCAGTAAGTTCCCCATCACTGAAGATGCTTAAGCAAAGGCTAGATGACCTCTCTATAAGGTTACTGTAGAAGGGCTTCTAGCATCTGATGGAAAGTTGGACTAGAAACCCTCCAAGGTCCCATCACCCTCAAGAGTCCATGATTCTAAATAATAAGTAGCCCATTTTTTCTCTTACCCAACATTCCCAAATTTGTTAACTGAGAGTCATTACCTGTTTCCTGGTAAATTTCATTAGCTTTACTCTTGGAAATTTAGAACTTTCGACATAACCATGTTTTGGTGGTTCAAGTAGAACAAATTCACAGTCAAGTCCCTCAAAATATTTGTTTGGAATTTTGAGGTAGTCTTCTAGAAGTGCTGTGGAGCCACCTTCTTGAACTGTGAAATTCTGTACCTCCAGAGGAATCCACTTAGGGACGATATCCACCAAGACTTCGATTCCACTCACAACTTGGACACCATCCGTCACATCCAGGGAAAAACGATCCTGTTTTTGGTCAGAAGCCGTCTGCACATAAAGGATATTGCCATCATCAACATCCTGTTGTGTAAAAATCAAAGGGGACTTTCCATCTGCATCCAAACTGCCTTCTTCTGGTACAGATTTTTGGAGGTCTCCATGCATTGGTGGAGTTCTGACGATGAACACTGCCTCTGAGGGAATATTATCTTCCCACACAGCCTTGAGTTCACATACACAACACACAGACACAAAAAGAAAAACATATTAATAAATGTAAGCATCAAGGCTGTTGATGAACCAAATTGTTTTCTATTAATGTCCACAAATGGCTTCCGTTACAATTAGAGTTGATACACAGTTTAAGCCTGGGTCTGTTCTGGTGTCCACGCCAATATTTTGAATATCAGCCGCAGTCACAATGACAAGTAATGGTCAAAAATACTTGAGTAGCTACTAATGTATTAACAAGGCATCACTCACAGCAGCAAAAAACCCAGGATGCAGAAGGTTGAGGTGAAAGAAATAAAATGATAATATAAGGAGAAGGAGTAAAAGATGGTGAAAGCAGCAGCAGCTGAGTTACTAAAATTGCAAGACCTTAGAGGAAAGATTTTCCTCCCCCATTTTAACTAGTTCAGCATTTTCAATACATCTTTAATTTACTGATTCAGCAAAATCCACCTCAAAACTGGGATTGCAACCGATTTATAGTCACGGAACTACACATGCCCTCTTGTGGTGAAACTCAAGTATAAACTTTCCAAATTCTTCAGGAATTGAGAAAAGCTGGTGGGTCCCTTATTGCCTTATTCAAAACTCATTTTTAGTAAACTGATTCTGATTTGAATTCATTTCTACTTGATGTTATTGGCTACATCTAGAAAACAAGTAAAATTATTTTCAGTCCTGAGGGTAGATTCAGAATAGCCTGCATTTGTGGCCAATTGTCATAAATCACAGCTTACACACCACACACCCTGTTATAGGATTACCCTAAAAAAAAAAAAGAAAAAAAACACTCCCTCCTAAGTCTGATCGACAGGGCTGTGCCTGCTGGAAGTTTCCAAATAAGAGCCCCATGATACCAGGTGGCTTCTGGTCTCACTGCTAGCTTTCCACTGATCCAGGCCAATTTTATCCATCAACTTAGGAAACTAAACAAGGCCACATTCAGAACTAAAAAAAAAACCTGTGTAACAAAGTATCCCCTGCTGTTTCAGGAATCCTTTTTATGTTTGTTAAATTACTCTTAAGTTTTTATATCCTGCTTCATGGTATCATGAATGTAACTCAGATCAAATGAAATATTGGCACTGTTGCTATGAATAATAAATAAAAGTACAGATCTCTTAATTTACCATAACAAATACCTCCCTTCCTTGTTTCCAGTTCAGATTACACTAAACATACACATGCAGTGTGAACACAGCTTTAAAATAAGGCTAATTATTGCTTATATTCTATTTCCAACTATAAATTGGTAGTATCGAAATAAAGAAACCTTTAAAATTTTCTTCTCAATGGCATTTTTAATGCCACTCCTAATAACAGGAGAGAAATCAACACAAAAACAGCTTTCAGAAGCAAACAGATTATTAGCCCCTATGGTTCTAGGAGAGTGAGAATTCTTGGTGCTTAGGACGACCACCTACCTGGAGCCTTCCTCTACTCAGTTTTACTGGTTTACCTTCTTCAACTACAAGAGTCTTGGTGTGCAGCTCCTGGGTGTGATGTTGGTTGCCTTCCAAGCATACTTGAACAAAGACTCCCACTTCTAAGTAGGTATCTTTAACTTTCACTGTTAGGTTGAACAGGTCAAAGTTGCTACTGCCGTCATGACTATAAATCACATGTCCTTGCTTCAAGTCATCCTGGGAAAATGAGTGGGATACTGAATTGTTGACCAGTACTCTGCCATGCTTTGGGGGCTGCACAATGTGGTATTCGATCTCTCGGTCTGTTCTGACATCTTGGTTTGTAGTGACACTCAGATTGGCTGCTGTAAGACTGCCATCTTTTCCTCTCCAAACAAGCAGCCCTGTGTTGTTGGCTATCTGGACATAGGGGTCCGACACACTGACCTCGAGAAGGGATGACGTGTGGTGAATGCCATCTGTCACAAACAGCATGAAGCGGGCCGAGTCTTCACCCCAATGCCTGAAGAGCACGCGCCCTTCCCGAAGATCCTCTTGCCTGAACTGGTAGTTTCCGAGTAGGGTCGCTGGCTAGCACCAAATCCCCATTTGGGATGCCCTGCCGGGTGTAGAGCAACTGCCCATCGTCAAAATCTAAGTCAGGGTCATGGTAACAGAGATCTGCCAGGGTCAGTAAGCGCTGGCCATTCTGCACAACATGAAAGACTTTATCTACCACACGTACTGGTTTCTCATCATTCTTTAACCCAATAGAAACAGTGACTTTGATTTCTGTAGACAGATGCTCGGAGTCAAGATCCCTGACCAAGGCTCCCTCTTGGCCTGATCCTTTGGTGGAGGCCACGATAAAGAATTCATCAAACTCAGTCTCAGAGTCATCATGAACATACATCAGCCGTTCATCCACTATGTCTTGATTTGTGAATGTAGTGATATTGTCATTACTTTCCAGAGAATCAGAAAACCTAATCAGTTTCAGCTTCCCATGTTGAGGGCTCTTGGTGATTTTATATTGGAAGATCTGATTGTCCAAGGTTTCAACAAATAAATCCATTTTTGTAATTAATTTCCCCTCTCCTTCTTTTACAAATAATCCTTTGTTAGTTAAAATAACTTGTGTCTTATCTGCTTTAAAGTTTATTCTAAAAGTATAATCTTTTGATTCTATGTGTTTTGCAACAATCGAAAACCTAAAAGTATCCTGTGAGTCTTCCCTTGGCCTCTCCTGAGGTTCATAACTTATCTTAGAGTCTGTAATATTTTTTTGGCTGAAGATTGAGTTTGTTTTAAGAACTTTATTGCCGAGGAGCAATTTTCCTTTCTTAGGTGGGGTCAGCAAATTAAAGTGTAGCTCCCTCTCAGCTACTTCCACACCCTCTGTTGCAGCCTGCAAATGATCAGAATTCAATACTTGCTTGTTTATTTTACTGATCTCTAGAGGAACATTTTCCAGAAGTGTAAACTTCAGCCATTGTACGGTAACTGGAAACACCAGCTCCTCACTGATTTTTCCTTCCACGTGAACTTTAAATTGAAAGTGATCAGTAACATTTCCTAGCTGCAGTTCTTTGAATGTGCTACAATACAGGACCCGACTCAGATCGATGGAGCGCTGAGAAAAGGTACTAACTTGTTTCCATTCCCCACTCGACTGCAGCCGCTGAATCTGGCCATATCGAGGTGGGCGTGTGATATTATAGCGAGTCTCCAATTCATGCCGCTCACCATTAACCTCCACCGACAAGTTACTCTGTGTAATCAGAGTGGTGCCACCCTGTTCTACAACCACACCAGTTATATTGGCCACTTCAAAGTCCCAAGGAACAGCCATGACCCATAACACTACTGTATTGCTAACCAGCTCTCTGTCACTTGCTCTCAGAACAATCCTAGAGTACCGATGACCCCTGTGCACATAGAAAATGTTGCCACCTCTTAAATCCTCATGTGTAAAACCATTAATAGCTTCCCCAGGATCATTTGTATTTTCTAAAAACCCAGCGTCTGAATTGAAGTTCCCTAGAACTGAAAAACTAAGACGCAAAGAGTCTGTGTCAGGATCTGACACACGTATCGTATTTGGGGTCAGTCGTTTCTTAGAGTTCTCAAACAGGAGCAGCAAGTTTCCTTCCGAGAGCTTGAGGAACGGGGGATCATTTACTGGAATGACAATAATGTTAAACACGTATGGAATATGTTCTTGCAGATATAATGGCATTTCCTTCTTGCTACTGGAAGAGACCAAAAATGTGAAATAATCCGTGGGTTCTTCTGAACCATCATGGACATACCAAACTTTTCCTTGCCACAAATCTAACATAGTAAAAGCCGTCTCCATTTCTTGCTCAGGTGAAACATCTAATTGAAGAAACCCACGAGTAGGCATTTTCTCTATTTTAAATAGTATTTGAGAATGATGGTGACCCAAATCCTTAAATTTCCCATTCACCTTTATATGCTTTTGTTCAAGTAAGGCTCGTCCACCTTCTTGGACCTCCAAGTTATTCAAAACCAAGAAAGAGCTACTCTCATCTTGAAGAAAAGGCTTGATGGCTTCAGGGATGAGAGTGGAAGGGGAGATTTCTGACTGAAGCAGGTTTTCTATTGCTGTCATGGAAGGATTTGTGTTACGGATACTCTCAGTTTTACACCCAGCAGAAATATCTCTGGAAACAAGAGCATCCCTTAATGCTCTCTTTTCTGAGTTGGCTTCCAAGCTTCTTAAGCACCCTTTGAAAGAGATTCCTCGAACAGATTTCCCAGGCATGGAGGCAAGTTCTAACTTCTTTACTTCTTCCCACATTCGGTTATCAAGACCTCCCACAAAGAGGGGGCCTTCAGATACAAATGGTTTGCTTTGCAAAGGCAGCGATGTCCTTATTCCTTGTTCATCTACCATTAGGTCCAAATACCTTCCTGTGAATTTGAGTTGAATAATGTGCCACTTGTTGTCACTAACTAAGCCAAAAGAAGAAAGCTGAGTTTTACTTTCACTCCTTCCTATGTAAGCCTTCAATAGACCTTCATTTATTTCCAAAGCAACAAAATCTCCTTCTCTACCTGACTGTAATAAAAGCAAGGCCCATTGAGTTCCAGTTTGCAAAGCAAATTTCAATAGCCCTTCCCCTTGTACCTTCCATTCTGGCAAAGTGACATAGGATCTGGAGCTAAAGAAATTGATAGCTTCATCCTCCCCTGCAAAAAACTCATCACTGCATCCAAGTGACACCTCATAAACCTTCTTAAAACCAGGGTAAGATCTAAGGGACATAAGAATCTCCCTCTGGTTAAACACCACATCCTCCATACATCCGCGGAAATTGGGGAGCTTTCCATCTAGGTAAGGGACTTTGAGTGACCCGCGGCCTCCTACATAGATACCATGTTGAAAATTCAAATTATTCATCCCACCAGCCATCTGGCTGGTTGTCTTATAATGTTTGTCAATAACCAAAGAAATATTATCTTTAACATAGGACAGTTCCACCAAATGCCAAATCAAGTCATCCATACGAAGTCTTTGCTCAGAAAGGAGCCCTTGTTCACCTGTACCCAAATTCACTCTCACCTGAAAGAGAAAGAATCATAATTAATCAATCTCATCTCATGTCTCATCTCATAGTATTTTATTGAGAAAATGAGACCCTTCACAAAAGAAAAAAGAGAGTGAGAGAGAAATCTGGACATAAAAACTCTTCCCATGGTTATAGATCACATAGCGAACTTAGAAAATTTTAAAGTCAGAATATTGAAGACATGCTAGTAAAACTAGAGAATATCCCAACCTATACAAACAGCACATCATTTTATTCTAGTGAAATAATAGTAATCAACATGTATAGCTATTTTGTTCTCTTTCTCTCTCACTGTTTTTCTCTCCAGTAATTGAATGCTTACATATTTTAAAGATTTTTAAAAATCGTACCCACAAGGTTCCTGATTGAAGTTCTATTATACAATAGTCATTCTTCCCAGCTGCAAGAAAAAGTAATCCCTGTGGTTTGCTGGTTTGAAATTTTAACTGAACAGATAGCTCAGAGGAAACTTCTATGATGTTGAGTTCCACATAGCTTTCACCATAAAAAGATGCTAAGGGGAAAATAATAAAAGAAATGTAAATCAGTAAATTCATTACACAATGAGTTTTCCACTTTATATTATCATCTTTTTTCAGGGACTGACCCTGTTAAAGAAAGCTGCCTTCCCTAAGGTCATACCTTCTTCCTGGGGTGTCCCACAGATATGACATGCGTGCAGAAAGGCTCAGTGTTCTCTCTTCCCAACTCAGGACAGCTGTGAAGGGTCATTCCCCCTTCACAACTCTCAAGAGGAATGGCCAAGGCTTCCACTGAGACTGAACTGCAATTCACCTTCTCCATCTACCCCTGCTTCCTTCCCTTCACAGGGGTTGATCCTAAGAGCTTTCTCTAATAAACCTCCTACATGCTAAGTTTCATCTCAGATTCTGCCTCTCCAGGGACCCACCTTGTGACAATTGATACCGGGAATGGTTTGAGAAAGCAGATGCTGGGATGGAATTTGGAGCTGGACCACCCACAACCCAAATGGCAATCAGGACCCCATTGCTGGTGGTAGGTGAACCACACAGAGCCCTGACAATGATTGAGAGAACTTCACT
Source organism: Indri indri (assembly GCA_004363605.1). Taxonomy (NCBI): domain Eukaryota; kingdom Metazoa; phylum Chordata; class Mammalia; order Primates; family Indriidae; genus Indri; species Indri indri. The sequence goes on from RJWJ010003210.1 coordinate 84,033, forward strand.
GGTGGTGAGCTGGTATGGTGTAAGAGCAGAAGGGAACACATTAAACCTGGCTATGAAATAGCAAGCTATAAAAAATGCAGGGAAAATAAATAGTAACTATGAGGACAACACAATTGGGTGCCTATTGCTCAGTTTGAGTAAAGCCTCGGAAAAGATAAGGAAAGCTGGGCAAGGCTAGCTGACAATTACAAGCTAAGTAAGAAAGTCAGAAGGCCTCCCTGGTAGCACACAAAGTCTTTCTCATCTCCCACAGTAGGAGGGCAGAGGAAGCTGAGACTCAGACCCAGACTTAAAGTTAAAATCCCACTAAGACAGTCTTTCTCTGATAAGGCCAAGGCCCTGGTTGGGAAAGAGTGGGGCTCTGACATATGAAATGGAGACATCTGGGTTGATGCATTCAAAAGTCTTGAGTCCTTGGAACACCTTGAGCTCTCTAAGCCTGAAGAAGTGGCCCATTCTCCTATGAAGGCTGGCATTCCTCCCTTGCTTAAAGAGGATGCAAGGTCTCTCTATACAAGACAACATGTGACCCCTGAAGATATGACCCCATTTCTACTCCTGGCCACTAGACAAAAAACAAGGGTTAAGTCACAACGTAATCTGCTGGGAGAATACACATGGGCCTGAGGTTACCCGACCAAGAAGCATATGGTTGAATAAGGGAGAGTTTTATAGATTTGAGGGCCCTCTCCAAGGATATAGGATATAACAGCCTGACAAAGACTCTTGGAAATTGTATGAACTCACTGCTAAAATGGCTCCTAGAAACATGGAAAATGCGATAGCCCACTCTAAGTGAGACAAGCATGACAGAATTGCCACAGCAGATGGTGGAAGAAGAGATAAAGGGATGGAAATGTGCATCCAGGACCACTGAGCATGAAGAGGACCAGAAGACACAAGCAATCTACAGGAGTAGTGGCCCAGACCTCATGTCATCTACCATTCCATGTCATCTACCATCTACCATCAACTCACACCTATAGCTGCATGGGGATCCCTTGCTGCCAGCTGATGGAGGAGCCAAACACCTGAGCTTGGTTCACGGATGAATCAGCTTCATCTCATGGGTGCCAGCTAAAAATGGACTCCAGCTGCACTGCAACTCCTCTCAGGGTTGGCATGAACAACACTGGTGAGAAAAAAATCCTCCAAATGGATAGAACTTTAAGTGGAACAATTAATCATCCACTTTCTATGGAAAGATGAGTGGCCTGAGGTTAGACTATATAAAGACCGTAGAAGGTAGCAAATGGATCAGCCAGATAGTGAGGATCCTAGGATCAGAGAAAGGTCTGGAATAGATGTATGAGCATGAAGTGGGAAGATCTTTGTGTTGCATGTTAATTCCCACCAGAAAACATCCACCACAGAATAGACACTAAAAAACCAGGCAGACAAATGACCTGGCCAGTTGACATCAGCCAGCCTCTGTCATCTCCCACCCCAGTGTTGGCACACTGGGTACATGATGAAGTAGCCATGATGGCAGGCATGGAGTCTATGCACATACCCAATAGTATGGGTTCCCTCTCACCAAACCTTCCCTAGCTAATGCTGCGGCTAATGCCTCCAACAGAGACCAACACTGGGTCCCCAGTATGTCCCCATCTCTTAAAAGACTTAATTGTCCACTTGGTGACAAGTTGGCTACAATGAAACCCTTCCTCCTTGGAATGGTCAGTGGTTCATTTCAACAAAAATAGACAAATATTCTAGGTATACATTTGCCTTTCTTGCCTGCAGAGCCTCAGCTAGCACCACTGAGAGATCATGGGCTATTTGATCTACTAAAGTGGGATGCCAAATGGCATCACATCAGACCAAGAGACCCACTTTACTCCAAAGGAGGTATGGGAATAGACCTATGACCATGGGATCCATTGGTCCTACATCACCAAAGCTGCAGGCCTGATAGTGTGTTGGAAAGGCCTAATGAAGGCACAGTTAAATCACCAGCTCAGAAGCAATACCCTACAAGGGTGGGGTTCCATCCTCCAGGATATGATATATACTCTGAATTAATGATCTTTACATGGTGCTATGTCTCCAGGAGGTATCATATATGGGTCTCAGAACCACTACTAGATCAGGAGTGGCCTAATTTACCATCGCTATCAGCGACCAACTTGAGGGATTTGTGCTCTTGTCCCCATAAATCTGGGCTAAGGTATCAAAGCTCTTTGTTTCCAAAGGGGAATGCTTTCACCAAGAACCAGCAAGATTCTCTCTATACAATGCACTATAGATTCTGCCTGGACATTTGGTCTCCTTATATCAAGGAATTAGCAAGCAAGAAGGGTCATCCCTAAGTTGTCGGTGTAACTGACCCTCAATCATCAGGAGGAGGTGGGACAAGTGCTAGACAATGGGAAAAATGGGACACAAGGAATGTGCTGGGTGCCCATGTGATCCTCTTGGATGTCTCTTGGTATTTTCTTGGCAGTAAATAAGTGCAGTCACCCTGGCCTCAGAAGAGCATGTTGACAAGGGCTCAGACCCCTCAGGGATGAAAGTCTTAGTCTCAACATCAGGTAGACATTGAGACCAGCAGAGATGCCAGTTGAGGGTAAGAGCATCTACAACAGGTAAGATTATGAAGATTATTACCCAGGCACTGCTCCCAGAATTTACATGAAGAGGTGGATCCAAGTGATGCAAGGGCTGGACTGTGGTGGGCTCTGTATACACCACTCTGATCCCCCTGCAAGAATAAGGGACTTTGCACCATGGTTGACATGAACGCTGCTGGCACACAGCCCCAGCATCTGCACAACTCCCCTCCAGCCCAGCCAAGTCTTCCATTGAGACTGCATTGCAGCCTGACTTTTCTTTCTTTTCTCCCAGTCCAGCTTCCTTCCCCTTCTCTTCCTTTCCTTGCTCAAATGTTGACCCAAGACACTCCCTACTAAAGCCGCTACATATTTATCCCCAACTCAGAGTCTGCTTTTGGGGAACCCAGCCTGCAATATCTGCCTTTCCTCTTTGCTCCTACAACAATCTGTGCATTACTTTATTCTAGCACTTACCATGTTGTATTGCAAGTACTTGTTTATGCAACTATCTTCGGCACTATTCCATGAGTTTCTGAAGATCAAGGACCATACCATTTGTATCTTCATCTCTTCAGTACCCAGCACAGTGCCTGGCTCACAGGTGGTGTCATAGATTCTGTTGCTGCCCCATTTAGATCCCTTTTAACAAGCTGGTGCACCCATCCTTCAGCTGCCGGAGTTTGCCTTATCCGAAAACTCCAGTGAAATCACATTTCTACCCTGGAGGGCAGCCCACAACGGAAGACTGATTGAAACAGATGTATAAAATATGTAGAATTCTGTGCTGCCCTTCATGCTGCAGAGCCCCTTTGGGATCAGGCTGAGATTACATCAGCTGAAACCACATCTTTTCTTGGTATCTCCTCCTGCTGCTCTCACTTCCTTACATTCTCTCCTGGGAGAAACCTCTCAATGGTTCACTTGTACAAGAATCCTTGTCTCTGGCTTTCTCTCTACAGACCCGATTTTAAACAGGTAGGTAGCAAGCAAGCATTTACTGAACCAAACTAAACTGACCTAGTAGACCCCTCATTCTAAGTTTAGTAAACTCAGACCTAGAAAAGCTTAGAGATTTGTGTAAAGAGTTAGAAACAGAGCTGGGACACAAACCAAGCTTTCCCAACCACTAATCCAACATTTTTACCAAGATACAAAGTTTACATGGAGGTGAATATGATCCCTACAGACTCTCCCAAATATGCATAAGCACCCTTTTCTCTAGCATTAATAATTAAACTCGACAAAACTGAGAGGAGGAGCTAAGGTCATTAAAGTCAAAACATGAAATTACAAACTGACTGGCTATCTGAGTTTCTCCTCCTGGCCCTCCCATTACTGCATTCCCCCACCCCAATTTTTAGCGGACTTAGAGGCTGTATTGTTAAGTTTTCAAAACCAGGAAATGTTCTCTAAATCATAAAATCTACTGCTGAGAACGACCAAGTAACGTTAATAAACAATATCCCTATATTTTTCCACATTTCACCTCTCTGGCACTAAATCAATTCCAGTCCCAGCTGGTGGCCAGAAATTTCCATTGCCTCACAAGAAAAACAAGGAAGTAGATTAAAAACTTCTGGTTTGAAGCCTAAAGCTGTCCTCACAAACCTCCAAGTCAACCCCATCTTTTGCAGCCCCTAATAAACGTCTCAAAATAATAACGAGCAAATGGAAACACGAGTGACACTGGCTCCTGGGAGAAGAAAGGTGATCCCTACCTCCAGTGAAGGAAAAGATGAGATTTCAGCACTAGTGAAACAAATCGAGTGGAACAAAAATCAGAGATGATTTTTGTGTGATTAAAGAAAAGCTGAAATTACTGGATAAAAGACAAGAGTTTGGCAGTAAGATAGATAAAATACTTTATATAAAACATTTGTATTGTTCTGCAATTTCTCCCAGGAGAGTGATTATTTTATTCAGTGTATTGACCTTAGAATTGATTCCCATTCCTTCTTCCAAACTACATCTTTCTGGTTTTTTGTTTGTTTGATCAGGAAATTACAGTCGCTTGAGTATCCATTGGGAAACATAGACCCCAACAGAAGCACTTGGCCTAGTCAAGAGAGGTTTCAGGCAAGGCAGTGGCTCCTGGGAAGACCTGGGGAGTGGGTCAGAGAAAAGGGGGAGTGGACGAGGAGAGACAGGAGAGAAGGGAGAGGTGGACGCAAGGGACCAAAGGCCCTGCCTGGTCGAGTGCAGGGTGAGGGGACAGCCAGGGCAAAGAATGCATGGGTATTAGCGGTCACAGGGCAAATGCCACCTTGTCCATCTGAAAGGCCTTCCCTAACCATTCTATTTAAAGTACTTTCACACACATACTGGCAAATGCACACACGCCAGAGGCTCTTATCATAATCTCTGATTACCTCCTTTATTTGCTTTCTTGGTTATTACTCAGCCCTAGCCACACCACCCCAAAGATTCTGTAAGATTCTGAGGTCAGAAGCCTTTATTAGTCTTGATTGCTGCCTAATTCTCAGTGCCCACAACAGTGCCTGGCAAATATCAATAGTAGACACTTAATACTTGGAAACCAAGGTGAAGTTTGGACTCTATCCAAAGAGGGCTAGACAGGGATCAAAGAGGGAAATGGCTTGATCGGATTACAATTTGGGAGATGACTCCGGCTGAAATGCAGACTGGAAAAAGTGGCAGGGTGCAGAGAAGCAGACAGAGGGAGAAGTGGATGGGTTCAAGAGATACTGAGATAGGATTATCAAGGTAGACAGAAGCGAGAGGACCAGGGAGCAGATTAATTTCCAGATTTCTGGCTTGGTGTCGATTTACCGAGATGGGAAACTTGGG
>RJWJ010003211.1:0-89362 GCA_004363605.1 Indri indri
AAAAAAAAAAAAAAAACTACCCACGAAGAAAAGCCCTGGACCAGATGCCTTCACTACTGAATCCTACCAAACATTTAAAGAGGAATTAACACCAATTCTTCACAAACTCTCCCAAGAAATAGAAGAAAAGCGAACACTTCCAAACAAATTCTATAAGGCCAGTATTACCCTGATACCAAAATCAGACAAAAACACTGCAAGGAAAAAAAACCCCTACAGACTAATATCTTTTATAAATATACCTGGAAAAATCCTCAACAAAATACTAGCAAACTGAATTCAGCAACATGTAGAAAGAATTATATGTGATGACCAAATGGAATTTATCCCAGGAATGCAAGGTTTTTTCAACATCTGAAAATCAGTTAATGCAATACATCACAATAGTATAAAAAACAAAAATCACAAATCGTCTTAGTAGACACGGAAAAGCATTTGACAAAACCCAACGTACTTTCATAGTAAAAACACTCAACAAACTAGGAGTAAAAGGAGATTTTCTCAACTTGATAAAAGGCATCTATGAAAAGCCCAAAGTTGACAATCATACTTAGGGTGAAAAAACTAGATGCTCTCCCCTTACGATTAGTAAGAAAACAAGGGTGTTTGCCACTTCTATTTTTCATTGTCCTGGAGGTTCTAGCCAGGGTAATTAGATAATACAAATAAATAAACAGCATCCAGGTTGGAAAGGAAAAGGTAAAACTGTTTATATTTGCAGATGACATGATCTTATACACAGAAAATCCTATTAGAATTAATAACTACTTCAGCAAGTTTGCAGGATGCAAGATCAGTACACAAAAATCAGTTGTACTTACATTCTCTTGCAATGAATAATAAGAAAATGAAATTGATAAAACGATTCCATTCACACGAGTGTCCAAAGAATAAAATACTTAGGAATAAATTTAAGGAAAGAAGTGTAAAACTTATACTCCGAAAATTGCAAAATACTGTCAAAAGAAATTAAAGAGGAACTAAATAAATGGGGAAACATCTCATTTTCGTGAATTGGAAGACCAAGATGTCACTTGCCCCAAACCAATCTATGGATTCTATGTAATTCTTATCAGAATCACAGCTGACTTCTTTGCGGAAATTGGCAAGCTTCTTCTAAAATTCATATGGAACTGCAGGAACCCTGAATAGCCAAAACAGTCCTGAAGAGAAAGAACAAAGTTGGGGGACTCATGCTTTCTGATTTAAATACTTAACATAAAGCAATGGTAATCAAAACAGTGTGGTACTGGCACAAGCATAGACAGGTAGATCCATAGACTTGAGAGTCCAAAATACAACTATACATCCATGGTCAACTGATTTTCAATAGTGCCAAGACTATCTGGTGAGAAAAGAACAGTCTTTCAACAAATGATGTTGAGACAACTGGCTATCCACATGCAAAAGAGTAAAGGTGAAACATTACCTAACACCATATGCACAAATTAACTCGAAATGGATCAAAAATATAGATGTAACAGCTAAAACCATAAAACTCTGAGAAGAAAATATAGGGGTAAATTTTCATGACTTCGGGATTCACAAAAGATTCCTAGATATGGCACCAAAAGCTTGAGCACAAAGGAAAAGACAAATTAATTAAAGTTTATCAAAATTAAAAATGTTCACACTTCGAAGGACACCATCAAAAAAGTAAAAAGATAAGCCATGGAATGGAAAAAAATTATAAATTATGTATCTGATAAGAGATTTGTATCTAGAATAAAAAGAACTCTTGCAACTCAATAATAAAAGACAAATAACCCAATTAAAACAAATGGGCGAAGAATCTGAATATACTTTTCTCTAAGGAAAATATTTAAAAATGGTCAATAAGCAAACGGAGACGTACTCAATATTATTAGTCACCAAGGAAACGCAAATCAAAACCACAGTGAGATACCATTTCACAACCACTGGGGTGGCTAGAATCAAAAAGTCAGATAATAACAAGTGTTGGTGAGGATGTGAAGAAATCAGAACCTTCCTGTGCTGCTGGTTGGATTGTAAAATGGTGCAGCCACTTTGGAAAACAGTCCTGCAGTTTCTCAAACAATTAAGTAGAGGATTACCATATGACCCAGCAATTCCACTCCTAATTATATATCCAAGAGAAATGAAAACGTTGTGTCCATACAGAAACTTGTACACAAATAGTTAAAGCAGCATTATTCATAATGGCCAAAAGGTGGAAATAACCCAAGTGTCATCAACAGATGAAAATAAAATAAAATGTGGTATATTCATTCAGTGGAACATTGTTCAGCTATAAAAAGAATGAAGTATTGATACATGCTGCAACTTGGATGAACCTTGAAAACATTATACTAAGTAAAAAAAGCTAGTCACAAAAGACCATATATTATATTATTGTACTCACATTAAAGTCCAGAATGGGAAAATTTATGGAGATGGGAAATAGATTCGTGATTCTTAAAGGCTAGGTGAGGGAGAAGGACAGGACAGGGAGGTGATAACTAAATAGTATGGTATATCTTTTTATGGTAATGAAATGTTCTAAAATTGATGGTGGTGGTGATGCACAGGTCTGTGAATCGACTGAAAGCCGCTGAACTGTGCACTTTAAATGAATGTGGTGTATAGATTATATCTCAAAATTGGTATAAACAGATTTCTCTATCTTCTGGTTAATAGAAAATACAAGGACAGAGGAACAAGTTAAACAATGCCACCAGGAAGCAAGAGCCAAATCATAATGCGGGTTATTCTACAGACAAATATCTAGTTTTCTTAAACAAATCACTGGTGTGAAAAAGGTGAAAGGAAAATGGCAACAGAATAAAAGAGTGTTAAGATACATAACAAAATCCAAACGTGGGCAACACTTGCATTCTGATTCCGGCAAACTTATAACAAGAGAAAATCTTTGAGACAATTAGAAAAACTTGAATATGGTCTGGATATTGGATGATGTTAGTTATGTAACAATGTTTTCTTTGAACGTCCTTATTGGTAAGGATGCATACTGAAGTATTTATAAGAGAAATGACAAGAGGTGGTCTTGGGATATACTATATACTATAAAACACTTTTAAAAGCTCCTCTTTCACAATCCTTTCCATTCTTTTTCCATCTGGAATAATCAGTCCAAAAGCCAAACAAGGACAGATGTCTGTGTCACAGGGTGTGGGGGTAGCTACAGTGGCCAGATGGGGCACTGGAGCCCGGGCAGAGTGAGGCGAGAGAGCGCCACAGGACGACAGCCTGGCACGAGAGGAAGAGAGGAAGGGAGGAAGCCCAGGATGGGTGTCAGAGTCTGTGGAGGGGCGGGCAGTCTACGTAAGAGGGTGGACCACTGCCGGGCATTAGCGCGTGAAAAGAGCAGAGAGCCCGAATGGTCAAGCGGAGGAGTTGGAGCCCAGACAGGATGAGGAAGATGAAGAGGAGGGGGCAGGATCCCTGATGGGGGTGGGGTTAGGGGGGTGGGTTACTCACAGGGGAGTTAGTCAAAAGTAAAAAGAAGGATAATGAGAGTCAGGTTACTCCTAGTTGGAGAAGGAAGTTATAAATGTGAAAATGGAAAACACAATAATGAACTCTGTGATATTGGATTGGAATCAGAAGACATGTGAGCTCATGTTTCTGATATGTACAGATAGATACAGAAATATAGATATTAATGTACACGTGGGTGTGAGTGTGCCTACTTCCGTCCATTACAAGGGCTGGGGACCCGTAACACCCCTCAAAGTAAGAAGCAATCCAGTGCCCAAATCTTGGTTTCTAAAGACCACCCCCTTGCAAAGGAAGGGGCCAGGGTCCCTTGGAGAAATGGCAGACTGCAGGTCTAGGGCAGAGAAAGGTGAGCCTATGACATCATGCAGCCGACCTGACGGAGCAGCTAAGACAGCAGCGATGATAGATAATCCATTGCATAAAATGGGAAGCCATGAATCCACACTGACAAACACATGAATGAATAGATTCAAAGAAACTTCAAAGTAAGTTTCACATAAACTTATTTAGACAGTTTCAAGTACCTCCCACAGAATGTGTATTAATTACAAAGGGAAAAGTAAGTTTCCCATGGGGAAGGCTGGCGGACACCTCCTCACTGAGCAATCAGCCATTTCCACCTTGCCGGATGTGCAGAACCCGCACAGCGTCTTTCTGTGAGGCAGCCAAGACGCCTGTCCCAAACCAGAGAGTGAGGTCACATCAGAAGAACCTGAATTGAGACCTGTCCCAGGTTGAAAGAGACTAAAGAGATGTGACAACTAAACACAGTGCACGATTCTGAACCTGACCCTTTTACAACACAGGGCATTGCTGGGGACTGAAGGGGCTCTAGGGGATTAGACGGCAGTGATGGCTCAAGGCTCCCGTCTTGGTTTGGCAGTTGTGCTGTGGATGCAGGAAGATGTCCTCGTTTGTGATAGAGTCCTTGAGCAAGGTACTCTCCAATGATTCCAAAGAAAAAAGTTCTTTGTACTATACTTTGAAAATACACTCCAGAAAGTTAACAATGTGGGATCGAAAGGGCCAGCAGGCCTGCCAGGTCCCCCTGGGCAGGGAGGGAAGTCACCAGATGCTGCTGCCTGACACTGATGGCATAGGGAAGACAAGTTTGATGTAGCCAAAGGCACAAAGACGACCACTAGACAAACTAAAAGTTTGTCATAAAATGAAAAAAGTAGCAAACATGAACTAAATCTTCAGTTTTCCCTTTGCAGCATCAAGAAAAGATACCTTAAGCTATTAAATCAATAAATAGCAGTGTAGGCACATTCCTTTGGGATAGGGTGATTCTGTGGGCAGTGCTTGCCTGGCAGAAATGGGAATGGGGTAGGGAGGATGGCAGGGGACTAGTACTTTTCTTTAAAAGCCTTTCTATTGTATGGTATTTGTTTATAATTTTTTTGATGTTACCATGCTAACAATTTAAAAGTTATGTTGCTGAGGCAGGATTGTGGGTCAAACATTTGACGTTCCTCCTGGCACTTCTCAGACTCCTTGTAGTGAGGTTGGGACTCAAGTACGGGGGCGGAGGGGCGGGCAGCACAAACGGCCTCCCCAGAGAGCCTATGGAGAGCCAGCGGCTTCCTCCAGCCCCTCTTCTCCTTTGAGCCCCTGTGTTGATGAGCAGGACCCAGGAGATGGACACCACCTGGATCCTGAGTCACCCAAGGACCAGAGGGGCCTGGCGAGCTGCACGGCACACAGAGACGTGGCGAGAAGAGGACCGAAGCTCTGTTGGGTTAAGCCACTGAGAATTCAAATTTCATTACTGCAGCACAGCCTAGACTGACTGATACAAAGTGAATTAAAAAAATAACAGGGCATTATAAAGTGGTAGGATTAAGAGAGTGTTTGTTTTCTTAGTTACTCTAGGGATAAAAGAAAATCCTAGTAAATGTGGGGTGATGGGCTGTTGTCACTGTTTTGCAATTTTATAAACAAAAGCCCCAGTGTGTGCTCTCAAATGTGTAATAACCTGAGACCACATTAATCAAGCCCACGGGAAACCCAGGCACGCATGTGTTGGCTGTTCATTCAGGTGCGAGCACAGGGCCCACTTCACTCTCCTGGTCTTTCAAGGCCAAGGGGATGAATCAATGATAAATGACTCAGGGAATAATTTTAGACACAAGAGGGCTGACTAAGTCATTCCGAAAATATTAAAAAGAAAGCATTATGGACTCCATCTCTGAGGCTTCTCCAAGAGACCCAGCCGCTGGCTCTTTCCAGCTGCTATTTTAGGGTCAGTGTTCTTGACATCTTACCAACAAGGCTCAGAAGCTGCTTCTCAGCCACACTTCTAGTGATCTCAGTGCACAGTGGGAAGGCACAAAGGTTGGCATACACTGGAGTAAATTTAGATGCAGAACTGTTTTGCATCCTTATTTCTTTGAGTAATCTGCTCTGCCAAGTTTCCCCCTTTATAGTCAGGGACCAACCAATTACCATGAAAATCAGTTGAATAAATATTGAAGAGAATGTGTTCATTGCCTATTTTGGTGTCCTCACAGCAAGGAAGCGATGTTACATTTTTAATTAAGACTTTCATTTCCATTTTCTTTTTCAGCTAAAGCTGTCCTCCATAGGATCAATTAAATTAGATAATCAGATCCAGCAAAAAGCCCCCCCCCCAAAGAACAGTCATTAGTAGGTATGACTTAACAAATTTTCTCAACAGTACTACACATTTCTCCTCCAAAATTAAAATTGTATGGATAACACAGCTTTGGGTATTGGCTCGCTTGGATACCTGGTTTAATCATATTACCACAAATTCATTTTCTCCTTATCTGCTACACTATCTTGATACTGGTATGTAATGTGTACTAAATATATTAATAGTAATACATAGTCCTTTTAAAATCATTCTTTGGTGTATATAGACTAAGTGAACAAAAACTTTAATCATCTTTGGTCTATACGATGACATATTTAGCTAGATTTTAACTTGTCATTTTTTTAAATATCCAAAATTTTTAACTGAAATATTTATATTCTCATAGAATTGCTTGGGTATTTTCTCCCCTATTTTCTTTTAGATAATCACAACTGAACTGTTAGACAGTATATGCAAATGAAAAGATCTTTGGGCTGAGTCTACCTAGAAAACCTTGCTGGTGATTCTACAACTGCTAGAAGCATGTGACCCTCAGCACCCTGTCACCTCTGTGGGTTCTCAGTTCCTAACTTGTAAAAGCCTGGGCTGAGCCATGTGTTCATTCATCAAGCACTTGTTGAACACCACTATGTGCCAGGCACCATTCTAGGTGCTGGGGGCTACAGCACTAAACAAGATTGATACCTCCATGGAAATTATAGCTAATAGAAGGAGGTAGCCAAATAATATGCAAATTAACAAATAAATAAATGTTGGTATGTGATAAGTGCTTTAAGCTAAAAATAAATCGGGATGCAGAAATAGGGAGTATCCAGGTGATTCTATTTGAGATTAAATGGTTAAGGAAGGCCTCTCTGATAATCTTTCTCTGATTTGGAGTAAGCATAGCTCATTTTTAGAAGTGAAAATAACCATATAATCTTGATATACAAACCAGATGAGTGCATACAAGCAAAGGCAGCAAAGACAATTAAGACGCATTTCATTTATGAACAGAAACTCAAAAACAATTCTAAAGGAAATATGCGGTGCCCAAATTCAACAACATATTTCACAATTACTATCTCAAAGTGAAGTAGAGTTTACAACAGAATCACAACTCCATTTCTCAGGATCACAAAATCTAGCCATGTAATTTTCCATATTAATAGTAAAAAATTACGTCATTATCTCAAAAGACGTTGAAAAATTATTTGATAAAGTTCGGTACCTATATATGATAAAAGTAATTATGTAATGAATATGTATATGTTCCACAGAGCAGAGATTTTCTTTTTAAACTGGTTCATAGGCATATCCCAGGTGCTAAAAAATCAATGTCTGGACGGAGTAGGCACTCAGTACATATTTGTTGAATTAATTAATAAATGAATTAATGAACGAAGTCCTTTAGGCTGATAAAGATAATCTCCCAAAGGCCAACTACAAACATCATTCTTTTTTTTTTTTTTTCGCAATATTTAAGCAGTAATAAAAAATCTCACAACCAAAAAAAAAAAAAAAATCCCCAGGCCAGATAGATTCACAAATTCTACCAGACTTACAAAGAAGAAATGGTGCCTATCCAGCAGAAATTATTCCATAACATCAAGAAGGAGGGAATCCACCCTAACTAATTCTAGGAAGCCAGTATCACCTTGATACCAAAGCCAGAAAAGGAAACAACAAAAAACAAAACTACAGACCAATATCCCTTAGGAACATAGATACAAAAATCCTCAACAAAATATTAGCACACCAAATTCAACAACACTTCAAAAGGATAATTCGCCATAACCAAGTGGGTTTCATCCCAGGAATTCGAGGATGGCTCAACATATGCATATCAGTAAACATGATTCGCCACATGAACAGAAGCAAAAACAAAGACCATATGATCATTTCAATAGATGCAGAAAAAGCATATGATAAAATCCAGCACCCTTTCACGATAAAAACCCTCAACAAACTAGGCATAGAAGGAACATACCTCAAAATTATAAAAGCCATATATGATGAACCCACAGCCAACATTATACTGAATGGGGAAAAGTTGAAGCATTCCCCCCTAAGAACTGGAACAAGACAAGGATGCCCACTGTTACCATTTCTATTCAACATATTATTGGAAGTCCTGGCCAGAAAATCAGGCAAGAGAAAGAATAAAAGGGCAAACAAATCAGGGAAGAGGTGGTCAAAACTATTCCTGTTTGCTGACAATATGATCTTGTATCCAAAAAAACCCTAGAGACTCCCCCAAAAGACTTCTAAAATTGATAAATAAATTCAACAGGGTCTCAGGTTATGAAATCAATGTACACAAATCAGTAGCATTTCTATATATTAATAACTGTCAAGCTGAGAGTCAAATCAAGGACTTAATGCCATTCACAATAGCCACAAAGAAAATAAAATACCTAGGAATATATTAATACTTAACCCAGGAGGTGAAAGCTGTCTACAAGGAGAACTATAAAACACTGATGAAAGAAATCACAAATGACACAAACAAATGGAAGAACATTCCTTGCTCATGAGTTGGCAGAATCAGCATCATTAAAATGTCCATACTGCCATACTGTAAAAGTGATTTATAGATTCAATGCAATGCCCGTCAAAATACCAATGTCTTTTTTCACAGACCTAGAAAAGATAATCCTAAGTTTCATTTGGAACCAAAAAAGACCCTGCATAGCCAAAGCAATCCTAAGCAAAAATAACAAATCTAAAGGCTTCACATTACCTGACTTCAAATTATATTACAAAGGTATAGTAACCAAAACAGCATGGTACTGCTATAAAAGTAGAGACATAGACCAATGGAACAGAACAGAGAACCCAGAAATAAAACCATATAGCTACAACCAACTGATCTTTGACAAAGCAGACAACAACATACACGGGGGAAAGGAAGCTCTGTTCAGTAAATAGTGCTGGGAAAATTGGATAGCCACATGCAAAAGAATTAAAACAGGACCTCTATCTCTCACCATACACAAAAATTAGTTCAAGAAGGATGAAAGATTTAAACATAAGGCATGAAACCATAAGAATTCTAGAAGAAAACGTAGGGAAAAACTCTTCTACATGTAATGGCCAGCCTAGAATTTTGTATCTTAAAAAACTAAGTTTCTTATATGAGGGAGAAATAGACTTTTTCAGACAAGCAAACACTGAGGGAATTTGTCAAGACCAGATGGGCCCTGCAAGAAGTATTCAGATCTGCATTATACATTGACCAGCACAGTGGAAACTCATCAGTGTAAAATCACCCAAAAGCTAAAGTTCAGAGCCCATATAAAATAATGGCTCAAGAGGTAAAACGAAGCAAGAAGGTTCTACCCAATGGGATGAACAGAAATGCATCCTACTTATCAATTCTTTCAATAAATGTGAACGGCTTGAATTCCCCACTCAAGAGACATAGGGCTGGCAGAATGGATAAAAACTACAAGCCAAGTATCTGCTGTCTCCGGGAAACACATCTAACCTACAAGGACTCATTCAGACTCAGGGTGAAGGGATGGAATAAAATATTCCATGCAAATAGAAATCAAAATAAAGCAGGTGTAGCCATTCTTATATCAGATAATATAGACTTCAAATCAACAATAGTAAAGGAAGACAAAGATGGTCATTATATAACGGTAAAGGGAGCAATTCATCAGGAAGACATAACAATCCTAAATATTTATGCAACCAACACAGGTGTGCCCAGATTCATGAATCAAACCAGATCTAAACAAAGTGATAAACAGCAACATTGTAATTGCTGGGAACCGCAACACCCCACTGACAGAACTAGACAGAGCCTCCAAGCGGAAAATAAATAAACAAACGCTGGACTTAAACAGGATTCTAGAACAGATGGGCCTAACAGACATTTACAGAACATTCTATCCTAAAACTACTGAATATCCATTCTTCTCATCAGCACAGAGGACATTCTCTAAGATTGATCACATCTTAGGCCACAAACCATGTCTCAACAAATTTCAAAAAATAGAAATTATACCATGTATTTCCTCAGACCACAGTAGAATAAAATTAGAAATCAGCTCCAACAGAAGCACTCAATTCTACACAAAGTCATGGAAATTAAACAACCTACTGCTGACTGATCATTGGGCCAAGGAGAAAATTAAGATGGAAATCAAAAGATTCCTCAAACTAAATGACAAAGGAGACATAAGCTATCAAAGTTTGTGGGATTCAGCAAAAGCAGTCCAAAAGGGAAAATTCATAGCCTTAAATTCCTACATCAAAAAGACAGAAAGATCACAAATCAACAATCAAATGAATCATCTTAAGGAACTAGAATCAGAAGAGCAAACCAATCCCAAACCCAGGAGAAGAAAAGAAATAGCTAAGCTCAGAGCAGAACTAAATGAAATTGAAAATAAAAAAAAATACAGAAGATAAATGAAACGAAGAGTTGGTTCTTTGAAAAGATAAACAAAATTGATAGACCTCTTGCTAGATTCACCAGAAATAGAAAAGAAAGCTACATAAGCTCAATCAGAAATGAAAAAGGAGATGTTACAACTGATACCACAGAAATACAAAATATCATCTGTGAATACTATAAAAATCTCTCTGCATATAAACTCAAAAACGTTGAGGAAGTGGACAAATTCTTGGAAACACACAACTTCCTAAGCCTCAATCAGGATGAAATAGAACTCCCGAATAGACCAATTACGAGAAACAAAATGGAAGGAACAGTAAATGGAATCTTCTGACAAAAATAAAGTCCTGGACCAGATGGTTTCACAGCTGAATTTTATCAGACCTACAAAGAAGAATTGGTACCTGTACTGGACAAATTATTTCATAAAATTGAGAAGGAAGGAATCCTCCCCAGCTCAATCTACGAAGCTAGAATCACCTCGATACCAAAGCCAGGGAAGGACACAACAAAAAAAGAAAACTATAGACCAATATCCTTTATGAATACAGATGCAAAAATCCTCAATAAAATCCTAGCAAACTGAATTCATCGGCACATCAAAAAAATAATCCACCACAACCCAAGTGGCCTTCATCCTAGGGAGGGAAGGATGGTTGAATTATGTAAATACATAAATGTGATTCACCACATAAATAGAAGCAAAAACAAAGACCATAGGATCATATTAATATATGTAGAAAAAGCATTTGACAAAATTGAGTACCCTTTTATGATAAAAACTCTCAACAAAATAGGCATAGATGGAATCTACCTCAGAATCATAAAAGCCATATACAACAAACCCACAGCCAACATCACACTGAATGGGGAAAGGCTGAAAGCATTCCCACGCAGCACTGGAAAACACAAGGATGCCCACTGTGACCACTTCTATTCAACATAGTGCTGAAAGTCCTAGCCAGAGCAATCAGGCAACACAAGGAAATTAAGGGTATCCAAATGGGGAAAGAGGAGCTCAAACTATCACTCTTTGCTGATGATATGACCTTATATCTAGAAAACCCCAAAGAGTCCACCAAGAGACTTCTGGAATTGATAAATAAATTCAGCAAAGTCTCAGGCTACAAAGTCAATGTACAAAAATCAGTAGTATTCTGACACACCAACAGCAGTCAAGCTGAGAATCAAATCAAAAACTTAATACCTTTCACAATAGCTACAAAGAAAATAAAATACCTAGGAATTTATTTAACCAAGGAGGTAAAAGATCTCTACAAAGAGAAGTATGAATCACTGAGGAAGGAAATTACAGATGATGAAAACAAATGGAAAAACATGTCATGCTCATGGCTTGGCAGAATCAACACTGTTAGAATGTCCAGACTACCTGAAGTCATTTACAGATTCAATGCAATCCCCATCAAAATACCAACATCATTTTTCACAGATCTAGAAATAATACTTCTATGCTTCGTTTGGAACCAGAAAAGAGCCCAAATAGCCAAAGCAACCTTAAGCAAAATGAACAAATCTGAAGGCATCCCTTTACCAGACATTAAGCTATACTACAAGGTCATAGACACCAAAACAGCATGGTATTGGCACAAAAATAGAGACATAGACCAATGGAACAGAACAGAGAACCCAGATATCAAACCATCCACATATTGCCATCTGCTCTTTGACAAAAAAGACAGCAATATACACTGGGGAAAAGAATCCCTATTCAATAAATGGTGCTGGGAAAACTGGATAGCCACATGTAGAAGATTGATTGAAACAGGATTCATATCTCTCTCTCACCACTCACACAAATTAATTTGAGATGGATAACAGACTTAAACCTAAGGCACGAAACCATAAGCATTCTAGAAGAAAATGTTGGAAAAACTCTTCTAGATATCGGCCTAGGCAAAGAATTTATGAAGAAGACCCCAGGGGCAATCACAGCAACAACAAAAATAAATAAATGGGACTTGATTAAATTAAAAATCTTCTACACAGCCAAGGAAACAATCAACAGAGCAAATAGACAGCCTATAGAATGGGAGAAAATATTCACATACTATACATCTGATAAAGGGCTAATAACCAGAATCTACTAAGAACTCAAGCAAATCAGCAAGAAAAAGTCAAACAACCCCATAAAAAAGTGGGAAAAGGCATGAAAGGAAGCTTTTCAAAAGAAGATAGACTAATGGCCAATAAACATATGAAAACATGTTCAATGTCACTAATCATAAGAGAAATGCAAATCAAAACCACAACGAGATATCACCTAACCCCAGTGAGAATGGCTTTTATCAAAAAATCCCAAAATAGTAAATGCTGGTGTGGATACAGAGAGAAGGGAACACTTATGCACTGTTGGTGGGACTGCAAACTAGTGCAACCTCTATGGAAAATAGTATAAAGATTCCTCAAAGAACTAAAATATTTAATCCAGCAATGCCACTACTGGGTATTTACCCAAAGGAAAAAAAGTCATTTTGTTAAAAAGATATTTACACTTGAATGTTTATTGTAGCACAATTCACAATGGCTAACATGTGGAATCAACCCCAGTGCCCATCAATTCATGAGTGGATTAATAAAATGTGGTATATGTATACCATGGAGTACCACTCAGCCATAAATAAATGAATTAGTACCTTTTTCAACAATCTGGATGGAAATGGAGACCATTCTCCTAAGTGACGTATTGCAATAATGGAAAAACCAACACCACACGTACTCACTATTAAATTGGAACTAACCGATCGGCACTCATATGCACAGATGGAAGTAAAACTCAATGGAAATCATGCAGGTAGGAGGGAGGAGGAGGGGATGGGTGAAACCATACCTAACAGGTACAATATACACTATCTGGGTGATGGGCACACTTATAACTTTGACTCAAGCAGTATAAAAGCAATCCATGTAACTAAAACATTTGTATCCCTGTAATATTCTGAAATTTAAAAAAAATAACAACAACAACAAAAAGCTTCTGCACAGCAAAGGAAATAATCAACAGAGTGAATAGCCAACATACAGAATGGGAGAAAATATTTGCAAACTATACATCCAACAAAGGACTAATATCCAGAATCTACAAAGAATGCAAACAAATCAGCAAGAAAAAAAACAACAAACAACCCCATTAAAAGGTAGGCAAAAGACAAGAACAGAAGTTTTTCAAAAGAAGATACAGAAATGGCTTAAAAAATACGAAAAATGCTTGGCATTACTAATCATCAGGGAAATGTAAAGTAAAACAGCAACCATCATTTTTAATGGATCAAAATCTCCAAGCATTCCTTTTTAGGTTGGCAACAGACAAGGGTGCCCTCTCCTGGTCAATCCTCGAAGGCACTCCTAGTTAGTGCCATGAGGTGAGGGCATCCTCTAAAGTTGGCCTTGGAAGTCAGGAGACAAAACTGTCAATGTTTGCTATGGCAGAACTAGTGTTTCAATGAAACCACTAGAATCTACAAAATCTCTAGGCACAAGATCACATCATACTCCTTTCCCCCCAGCAATAATTGTTGAGAAAAAGAAACTCAAAGTAACATACCACTTACAACAGGGACTAAAACTAGACACTCTAGGAAATAACCTAATAAAGGAAACAGAATAACTTTCTGGAAAGCATTTTAAAACTCTATCAAAAATACATCCTAAAAACTGAATATGTGGAAACTTATGCCATGTTTATGGATATGATGATCTAATAAAGACAAATATCTGTTCTCCCTCAAATTAATCCCTATACATTCAATGCAAGTCCTATCAAAATCCCAACATGTGGTTTTGATGACTTGAAAGACTGATTCTCAAATCAGAATGAAGAAGAATAAATGTCTGAGAGTAGCTAAGACAGCTTAGGAAAAGGAGAACTAAGAGGGAAGACTCACACCACCAGGTGTTAAGACAGTTTCAAAGCTGTAAGGATTAAAACAGTATGGTACTTACACGAGGACTAAGCGGAGCACTAGAACAGAATGGAGAGTTCAGAAACGGGCCCACGACATAGAAAACTTAGTATGTTATAGGAGGAACATCAGTACAGCAGAAGAAAGACCAATGACATGAAATTGGCTCACTACATAAAAACTTTTTAAATGTTGCGTTCCTATCTCATACCATATTCAAAAGTACTTTCAGTTGGAATTAAAACCTAAATGTGAAAAGTAAAACTATAAAGCAAATAGAAGAAAACACAGAATACAGTCTGTTTGTGGTTTGTGGGTGAGGAAAATTTTAACACTCAAAACCATAAACCACAAAGGGGAAAACTGATGAATTCGGTCACCCAGAAGTCAAAGAAAGACTTCTATTTGATGAAGAACACCACAAAATTATCAGATGGAAAAGCAAGAGAACATGAATGGATATTCTGTTGCTGAAAAGCTCAACAAGAAAGCCCAATAAGAAAGTCAAAAGAAAAACATGGAGAAAAGAGGAGAACATAAAATTTACAGAAGAAACCTGTTAATTTGCTAATGAGGTGCAATCAAAGAATTGCAAATAAAACAAGAAATCCCTTTTCTCCTTACTCTTAGAGATTAGCAAAACTAGAGAGACACTATCAAGGAAGAATGAGGGTATCTGCTGGTGTGCTCCTCAGAGACTTCCAGAAATGAATGCAAACCGTAGTGAAATAAATGTATGTACATCCTATGACCAAAAACTCCACTCTTGGCTCTTGCCCCAGAGAGACCTTCCCCAGGTACAGAGAAAAACATGCACAAAGGTTTGTAGCAGCTTAGATGTCCTTCTAAAGATAGCACAGTAGTGACATGCAGACCATGTATGTGACAGAACCACAGGTAGCCCATGTGGTAATGATCTGATATACAGGAAGAACCACTGACAGATCCCAAAAACATGTACTGAGGAAAAAAGTAAGAAATGAAATGGGGATTTGTGGAACAGTATTACGTTTGCAACCTTCTAAAAGTTGCAAACACAAAATACATATTTTCTCAGACGTACATACATAAATTGAAAAAAAAAACTAAAGCAGGTGGGTTGAAGGGACACCCATTACATTCATGGCAGTGGTTGCCTTGGCGGAGAGGGAAGAGGAGCTATGTAGACATGAAGTCCGGAGAGCCAGGAGCCGAGGTGTTCAGGAAGCTCAATCTAGGTGCCTGAGGTAACGAATTATCTCAGGTAACACCCACACACACAGTTAAATTGTGTTTCAGTCCAGTTGAAGACAAAGGCTTCATCCAGAACTGTCAATCAGAGAAGGCAATGTTCTTAACTACTATTTAATAATTCTACTCCGCTTTTTCATTTTCACTAGATAAAACGTTTTAAACAACAATCCTGGGATTCACTCAGTGGTTAAGTTGCTTTAATCGCATTTATTAAATTCAGCAATTCTTGAACTACATACTGGCCGAAGTCAAATATATTTCTTGACTGGAAGATGAAAAATTGAGCCAAACCCTTAGGATTATTTGGATGCAATTGTATAGCCAGCCTCAGTGTCACTAGGCATCGTTTCTCTAAATGCGAAACGAGAATGCAGGTTCTTAATGGGGGTTTATTTACTGTTTCATCACATTTTACAGCCTTCAAATAAAATCCCCAGTGATTCAACTTTCAGAGATATTTGAGATAAACATAAAAGCCCAGGAGCCTGTATTCCTTGTCCAGTGTGAGTGTGTTTGGAAGAAAAATGTTCTCAGTTTCTGTATTTATTTACTTTAAAGGACATGAAAGTCAAGGCTTTCAGCCTGGGCCGTGGTAGGTTTCCAAGTTTTATAGCTCACATGGGGCTCTGACTTTTGGCTCCTGGCACCAGCTCTGGCCTGAAAGCATGAGTCCTCTGTCCCTGGGCTCCACTGGAGGACTTGGCAGGCACTTGTGAATAGAGGAGGGAGTGCGTTGGTCACCAGTGCTGTGACCAAAGTGGAGACTGTTTAAGGTAGGTGTGTGCTCATTGGCAGGTTCCGACTGCATGCCCACCCCCTTCATGTGCTCACCGTGCCTTCGGGGTCCACAAGCAGCAGGTGCTTGGCCTGGCCATTGTGCATGCCCGTGAGGACAAAGGAGCCTGGGTTGGTGGTGCTCTTCCTGACCAGGAAGTCTCCATCTTTCTCCAGCAGCCCCTCTGCCTCCTTTCTGCTCATCTCTCCTTGGTACCAAGGCTCAGTGTTCAGTTCCTCCAGCATCTTGGCATCCGGTGCTCTGGGTGACACAGGGCTGATGCACTCCACAGATGCTGCTTTGCTTAACATGGGCCCCACGGACTGGTTCTTGAGAGCATCTTCAAAAGGTTCTGTTGTCAACGACATTTACCGGCAACAAGTCAATCCCAGGAGGAGCAAAGGATGAAAAACACAATGTGAGAGATGGAAATGCAAAGGCAACTCCTCTCAAAGGGAGGAAAAACACTGTAGAAAATAACCGGCTGGTAACATAATAAGAATCATCATAACAAGCAATTAAAAGCACAGCCCAAATTTTGGCATGACTTTCTGATGAGTCTGCCTTCCCGAGACAGCTGGGAGTTGTGCCTTGTGCCAAGGATTCAAGCACACCCTTTGTCTAGCTAGCTAGAATGGCTTCATTTTTACATGCTGCAAGAGGCCATGCATATTACACACCACCTACTTTCTCTGGAACATCAGCCAGCCTCTTTAACAAACTCTAAATAAAATCCTGCCAATACCAAAGGAAAACACAACCCATAAAGCTTTGATTTCAAGCAAAACCTAAGCCCAACCCACCAAAGGTTTATTTCAAAGTCTTTGCATCAGGCAAATTTTTAAAAAGAGAAGAAAATTGACATTTATTGGGTGCTTCCTGTGTGACATGCTCCAGGCTAGGAGCTCTACCTCTCTTTGACCTTCACTTGTTTCCCTGTGTAAAGAGGCTCTTGTGTGAGTGCCTGAGCCCGTGCTTGGCTTCATCGCCTTCGGAGCACACTTCTCAGTGCAGGGCATGCGTGAATGGTGAGATTGCTGCTTTAACAGCAACAAACACTAGCAGCAAAAGAAGTAGCCAGGCACGTCTAATTAAATCTCAGTGTTCAATTTTCAAATAAGGTAGTATGTACAAAAGTACTCTGAAAAACTCACACAGTGCTATACAAGTGCAAGGCATTATGATGATTATTTCAGACTACACTGTCTACCCAGTACAGTGCAGGCGGCACAAGAACAGGAACAGTTCTTGCCTAAGCACAACTGCATCCCCAGAGCCACACATTGCTCAATGGACTCAGTTCATACTCTCTAAGTAGTCAACAAATGCTGTAGATTAAGCCCACTTTGTTAAATGTTAGTAGAGGATGGACAAAAGTCAGGTGAATAAATAAAACCAGAGTTTGGTCTTTTTGACACTTGTTAAATCTTTGACAGATGTGGAGATAAAAAGAGACTAAAAGTTTTGGCAAAAATTATGTTTGTGGATTTTCTCTTTTTACCTGCTTTTTTCCTGATAACCTGGAGTAGCTGAAAATTTGTATTATTCTCTTTCTGCATTATCACCACCTTCGCTATCATCAACAGCATCAGCATCATTCCCATTATCCCCACGTTCATTTTATTGGCACTACCATCACCACCACCATCATCATCACCATCCTAATCACCACCATAATCACCAGCATCATCATTACCACCACCATCACCATCACCATCATCAACACCACCATCATTGTCACCATCATTATCACCACCACCATCACCAGCATCATCATCACCACCATCACCACCACCATCATTGTCACCATCATTATCACCACCACCATCACCAGCATCATCATCACCACCACCATCACCACGTCATCACCACCATCATCATCACCACCATCATCACCAGCATCATTACCACCACCATCAGCATCATTACCACCACCACCACCATCAACACCACCATTATCATCATTATCAACACCACCACCATCATCATTACCACCACCATCACCATCAATGCCACCATTATCAACACTACCATCATGATCATCATTACCACCACCATCACCATCAACACCACCATAATCATCACAATCACCACAATCACCATCAACACCACCATTATCATCATCACCATCAACACCACCATCATCACCACCATCATCATCACCATGAACACCATTACAGCATCACCACTACCATCACCATCATCATATCACCATCACCACTACTATCATCACTACCATCATATTATCACCATGAGCACCACCGATCACCATCGTCACTATCAGCAATCATTATTTAGCTCTTGTGGCTTAAGGTAAAGAACATGGAATGCTGGCTTTATTTATTTTCATACTTTTCAATAGATACCACCCACTCCAAGGCCCCTTCTACTTTCTGTCTCCCCTTCTCTGGTTTAATTGATAGGGAAAATTGGTTCTGGTTCTGATTTTTCCCATCTCAAATCTCAGCCCAATCTAACTCTCCTCAGGCTCTGGGGCGAGAAGTCATTGGTAAACTGACTAAATTAAACAGTAAAAATGATCTGACCATCAATACCGCTGCTAAACTGCAGGTGGGGGATGCTGTAAGGACTGGAGCACAGGCCCGGAGAGCACCACCTGGCTATGTATCTTGGGAAGTAGCTTCACACTTCTTGGGTTTCCACATTTATCTAAATGAAGGGACTGGCGGGAATGGATTGGGCTTCCTCAAAGCACTGGGATGCTACAGTCTGGCTCAGGTGACATTCATAAGTGAAAATTGGGAGTCCTGTGTGTCTGAGAAGCCAAAGCAGCTGAGGAGGAGCAGAGTGTCCATGGCATGACGCTTCCTGATCATAAAAGCACTTAACCCTGTCCTCACTCACACAGAATACCCCAAATAGAAGGCATTGGAGCAGCAAGGCTGCCTTTTACAAGTGGTAAAGTTACTTAGCCTCTAAGGTCTCCATTTCCTCCTTTGTAAGACATGAATAATAACAGTAATCATAATATCTAGCTGCAGGGTCATTGCAGAAATCAAATACAAGGGTAGGTGCCTGGCACATGGTAGAAACTCACTCTGTGCTAGTCTCCCTTCCCTCCCTCTTCAGCCTAGAAAATTCTCAAGGAATTTGAAAAGGAAATTTTAGCATATAAAGCTCTTTGTGAGCTTGGGAAGCTCTTTCAAAATTCTTTAAATTGTTGTTAAAGAATTTACAATTTCTACTTTCATTAATCAGTTTGTGCATGATTTACTTTTCCCAGTCTACATGAAAACAAAAAGTCTGTGGTACAATCCACTGTATCACTATCTACAATATTCCCATCACTCTCCTTAATCTGTTTATTTTCCATCACTCAGGAGCACCTATCACTACCTGGTAAACCACAGTTAGTTGTTTACTTAAGTTCCGTGAGAGTGGAGACTTAGTCTGCTCTGTTTTCCTATGTATCTCCAGCAAGTAGAGTAGTATTTGACAAACAGCTAAGTGCTCAATAAATATCTGGAGAGGGGCAGGGGGACAGAGAACTCTCACTAGAGAGAAGTATTGCCATTTCTTGCTTATATGTTGGTCTGATTAACAGACTAAGAGCTCTGTGAAAACACAGGCCATACTATTTCATTTCTGCATCCTAGCAATCAATACAGTAGTTGGCACACAACAGCCAATTAATATTTAAACGAATAAACAAACAAACACATCTATTTATGTATATTTTTTGTCTCAATATATTTGCAGATCTTTGGGAGGAAAGTCAATTCCAAAAAGAGGGGGAAATTGTTTTGCCACTCGACTGCAGAGAAGGCTGTAAACCCAAAGCCTGAAACGAGCCCAGTCATCACCCAGAAAAGTGCAGTTAATCGTTGCTATTAATCAAGATCCTGCTAGCAGAAAATTCAGTAATTGCCCAGACTTCAAATAAAAGGCAGTATAAAAGGCAATCTCAAAATAGACAGAAAGCAGAGACCAACGGAACCCACTCATGTCAAAGAGGTCTTTTCGCGGGCTGCTCTCGGCACTGCTGACCACTGCCGGCCAGGCCTGTGACGGCATCTGCTGGGTGTTGACGTAGGTGGGTCCCTGTCCCATGGGGGCCACGTGCGGTTTCCCTTCTGGCATGCTGTAGATGTCCAAGGACCCTGCAACAAGAAAATGGGCCCTTTTTTCTCTTATTATGGTGACACCATTCATGCCTCTGCAGAGAATCCACCCCACACTTCTTAAGTTCCTTAAGCCTACCAACAAGAAAACTCGTCTCGCTTAAATTTTCCTCTTCCGAGCATGTCACCACTGTGACCTGGCTGGGATGCTGTCCAGCCTGTCATGTCAACATGGGATATGCCAGGCAGCCTCAGGGTGGACAGCGTGCTGGTGCCATCATGATGGCCTTACCAAAGATCCTGGGCTCCACTTCCCAGGGTCATGGGAGCTGAGCAGGCAGCACGTGCCCTGGTCTCTCCTCCTCTCCCTTACAAACACTCCAAAATCAAATAACTGAGCAGAACCACAGCCTGATTTTAATTTCTCATATTTTTTTAAGTGTAAGGGAGTGCTTTAGAAATTAATCCATTTGAGCAATACGGTCCAGTCTCTGTGTTTAGAGAGACACCTTCTAAGGGATTGAGACTCCCCCCTTACAAAACAGAGCCACGGCTGCTGACCTGGGTCTACGGAGGACACGTGATGCTGCCTTGATGGCACTTCCCAGCTGGCCAGTGGGTGTGCTGAGGCTGGGCCCAGGGCTGTTTTGTCACCTGGAGGTGGCATGAAAGGTGTTACCCAAGAACACCTGCCTGCATCGCTCTCGGAGTCTTTCTGTGTGTGCTCTGTCTCCGATCCACTTACATAAACATATTCACAAGAACGCTCTGTGGCGTTCACAGTTCTGGAAAGAGGGTGTCTTTCATACCCTATGGGCGGTGGTGTGTGAAAGCCAGCTCGATCCAGCTGGCAAGAGTCAGTTCCGGGCTTTTTAAAAAGCTTTCCCAAAAGCCCATTGCTGGACGTTTGCCAGCTCGCCACTGTCCCCCAGCCTGTACGCGTGAGAACGAAGTGTCACGCTGACATTCCTGCCCTGGGGAGCACCGCCTGCAAACTCATGAACGTGATTTCGATGTTTAAGAGGCTGTACCCGAATTGCAGGCCCTATTTGCAGTTTGCATGCTTG
This sequence comes from Indri indri, assembly GCA_004363605.1. NCBI lineage: Eukaryota > Metazoa > Chordata > Mammalia > Primates > Indriidae > Indri > Indri indri. The sequence goes on from RJWJ010003211.1 coordinate 21,565, forward strand.
TATACATTGCCAACAAATCAGGCTTTAGAAAAGAATCTCACAAACAAACTTTAAAAAGAAGAAGATCAAAAGCCCAATGAATACCCTTTCTGATAGCCCTTTCCAACTGTCGACGACACCAAGGGGGCACCTATAGTTCATGTGCATTTAGCGGGAACGGCTACCAGCAAATTAATAAGTGACATTCTTGTTGGTTCTATGGGAAAATATATTAGCTGTTTCCACCTAAGAGTTTGAAATTTCCTGAGAGTCCTGAGTCTCAGGCCGAGGCCAGGACCCTGTGCGAAGCTGATATTTGCCCTGGTGAGTCTTCTATGTCATCTGCTCTCCGTCTGTATGGAATAACTGGAACATGCCAAAAAAATCTATTTAAAAATAAATCTGACATATTTTATAATAAAGTAAACATCTAATGGAGGTAACGTGTCTCCATTAGTCTTTAGCAGTTATTATTATATGCCTATGCACACACATGCTGCACAAACACATCTTAAATGTGTACAGAACAAAGATGAATAGCCCATGGTGACAAGGCACCACTGGCAGAGTCATGGCTTGGACTTGCTGTCCCCATCCTATTCTGAGGCAGAACCATGTGGTGGCTTCTGCCAGACCTTGTGTTTTATGGGCCAGGCCAGCAATGTGGGTCTTCTTTCATCTGGGGCAGGGAACACATGAAATTCCTTCACATGGGGGAGATTTTTAAAGTTTATCATCACTTGCTCCCTGAGACAAATGACTATAACAAAGGAATAAGCCTTAATGTTAAACCAATAAATAAATTATATTTAATTTAATTTATATACATAGAAGCATCAGTTGAATCCATCTCCTTCAGACTCTGTGGACTTGGTAGCCGAGACCCCAGAGCTATCGATAGAGTGGTGAAAATTTTTAAGAAGGGGAAAATTTTTAAATTAAAAGAAATCTTTAAAAGATAGCTATACATGTAGATATGAAGAGATATGGATATGTTTGTATGCATATGTATGTATAGGATTAACTGTCTAGAGAATACGGACTCGTGAGCAGTTAGCAGTGCATACTTAGTTATACCTAAATTGTTATATTAATAGTTACAACTCAATAGATCTAAGTTGTTTATTTTTAGATATCTACATTATAAATAGTTATATCTAATTAGATAGTTACATCTAAATTATTTTTAATGTGTGATGTAGGTACATGCTATTATGTTTGATAAGAAGTAGAAATGTCCTTCAAAAGTACCCAGGACCTATAAGAGACTTATATCCCTGGCGCGGTCTGTGCCATCGATCCCATCCTAGGGTAGGTGTCTTCATACTCCTCAGGAAGCTGCCCCTCAGTCAGGGGTGGTGGGAAGGGTAGAGCGACAAGGAAGGAAAGGCAGCAAGTTGCTGCAGGAGCCACTGGGGCTCAATCTTGCACTGGGGCACTTGGAGACACCATATAAGACACTTCTGAGTTGCCCCACCAGCTGCCATCTGAAACTGGTGACGGTACACCTGGGAGATCCATTCCTCAGCATCCCTGGGCAAGAGAACTCTCCTGCCAGGGAAGCCTGGAGGTGACAGTCCCCAGGGTGCAGGAGACAGTAGGTGCAGAAGGGGTATGAGCTCGTCCTGGTGCTATCTGATTGGTGGCACTACCTGATTGGTGCCTGTGGATGTCAGTGACAACATTATTGCTATTTCCGTGATCCAGTCAGGAATCTACAGCACCACCCACAGCAAATACTTTCAGGGGGTCACTGTGCCACTCCACAGGAAATGGATGACCCACTGGCAAGCCCGTTACTTTTTAAAAGTGCTTTTTGTTTCCTCACCCGCCACACTTTGCCTCTCACCTTGCCTGACAGGTGTTTGCTGCCAATCTTCGCCAAACATGTCTCCTAAGTGTCTTCCCTGGTAATAAGTTTGCTCTTTTCCTGTAAACTATAGACACATGCAAATACACAAAAAGAAAGAATTATACTCTTCTCATTCACCCATCTTTGGAAGTCACAGGACAGCAGGCAGGACCCGAAGGGCGACTGCATCCTTTGTTATGCCCAGTGTTCCCTCGTGCCTCATGGCTGGCATTAAGATTTGGGAAATAAGGTTGTGTGGGTGTGAGGAAAGGCTGCATCTCCATCAAAAGTACACATGGCCCCCTCTTGTTTTCATTCTCCCCCACCACCCCTCCACTAGTATGACAGTAAATCAAGCTCTTCCATATGCATGCCTTAAAATAAATTTTAGTTAGAGAGTATCTATGTGTCAGAACATAATTCCCACTTAGCACATATGCCTGTTATCATTCGCACTCAGGCGAGTCCACTCTGTGAACCAGGAAATTTCCTCCGAAACCAGGAAACTCCCTCTCAGTGTCAGATGTTTGAGCTCAATGTTATTTTGCCATTTTTATTGGTATCAGTATCATTCATATCAGGTAGGTGATGTTAAAAATTTCCTATAACAAAATATAGATATCATAACTCTAGAAAGCAATTGCCTTACTAGAATTTTGAGTTGGAAGGAAAATTAGGAGAACAAATAAAATAGAAAAACTCATAAAATTCTCATCATTTTAGGGGCCTACATCTACTTTCTTTTCAGAGAACCCAAAGCACTCCAGGCCTTTTTAAAGTCTTGAATTCTCTCTTCTCCTAAGATCAAAGTATGACGGGATTCGTGAGGGTGGCGGGGACACACCCAGACTCATATCTCAGGGATCACAAGGCATTTGGCTAATGCACTGTGATGCTTTGTGAGAGTTTGTGAGTTACTGTGTCAAAAACTGAACAGAACATTGTCTTGAAATAAAATTGAAGAAAATAAAAGGAAATAAAGTTAAGTTAGCCACCATCTAAGGAAAAAAGTATAAGACTTACCTGGGCTGTGTCAGGAGCATGGGGTTTCGTTTTCAGACGAGCATCAAGAAACCCCCCTGGAGGAGGCATCTTGCTTGGAATGCTGTTGTAGTAGGGGTGGTCCGAACCATCCCCCTCCTCTTCCGTCCATGGCTCATCCAGGCTCTGCATTCTGTTAAAAGAGAATTTTCAAATGTTTTAGCCAAAAGTTGAGCTTGCAGTCAAACCCAACAAATCTAATGTTAGTACCTGCTACCAAGAAAAAAGAGTTTAGTCAGTACCCCGCAACCATCCAGGTCTTACGCATATATGAAAAACAGGGTAGTCGTTTGGGCAAACATCCATGCCTTATTCAGAGTTCCACACATTGGAAAATTGCAGTCATGTTTGAAAGAGGTTATTTTTTTAACGTACATTTTAATTCAGAAAGAAATTATGTCTAAGGATAGCCAGATTCTCAAGGCATGGGCAAACATTTCAGTGTCATGAAATTTACTCAAAACAAAATCAACTAAAAAATGGAGATGCAGTGACATCAGGGGAAATGGCAGAGTAAGGACATCTGAAAATTCTCTCTTCCATAAAAGCAACAAGAAAACTTCTCCAGAAAAACCCAAAAAAACACTTTTGGCAGAATCAACTTTTTCAGAATTCAAAATTAACCAGAAGCTTACAACTCAGGGAGTATTTATTTAAAAAACAAACAAACAGTATAGTGTAGTATCTCTGTGGCATTTTAAATTGTCCAATTTTCATCTCTGATAGCCTTGAAAACCAACAGCCCACAGTCACAGTGAAAACCAGCAGCCTGGTGGCCACAGAAGGCGCAGAGCAGCACGGACGCTCTGCCGAAGCCCCAGTCCCATAGAACTGTCATGATTTGACATGTCTGGTGGTTCCTTGGAAGACCTAACTCCCAAGGCTGTCTTTACTTGACCTGAGCTGATCTGGAGCTTGCCCAGGGCAAAATGTCTCTTCCCCAGGAGCCATTTGTCAAAAACAACTAGAGGCAAGTGTTTAACACTGTGGCTCACTGAGGTACTGGATAACATTTGGGTCGAATCAAAAACATTTGGGTTAATCAAAAAGCTTAAAAGGAAAAGCTGGGAAATGAGATGTCCATAAGAACTTTAATAAACTCTGACATATTTCTGGGAATCTAGAAGGACACAGGCATATGAAAGGCTGTGTTCATGCCCAGCATTGTGTGCCTGTTTGTATAGATGTGAGAAGGCCCTACATTCTCACTTCTCGCTGGCCCTGAAGCTCTGCCCAAGCAGAAAGTGAAGGATAGGGCAGAGTTGGCAACTGCCTGGCTGAGTGTTGAAGAAGTGTCCCCAGTACACACACAGAACCCCTCAGAAAAGACCAGGAGACTTCTTAGTTCCAGGCATTTAAGGAAATATCTCTCTAATCATTAGCTGACCAATAAACAAACCAAGCAGAGCCATCAGTGGGCACATATGACCAAGAATACAGGCTTTACAGAATTAGTTCAGAAAACCACTAAACCAAACATCCAAAACAAACGGGAGCAGCAACAAATTCTGAGGAAGGGAGAAATCTGACTTCCCAAGTTGCCACATCACATTACATTATTTAAAATTTCCAGTCAACAAAAAATTATGAGACATGCAAAGAAATAAGAAAGTATGGCTCATACTCAGGAAATAAGCAATTAATAGAAACTGACCCTGAGAAACTCAGACTTTGGACTAGCTAAACAAAGGCTCTAAATTAATCACTTTAAATATGTTCAAAGAATTAAAGGAAGCCATGCATAAACACTAGACAGGAGAATGGTGCTCACCAAATAGAGAATATCAATACAGATACAGAAATAATAATAAATCAAATAGAAATTATGGAGTTGAAAACTCTAATAATGGAAATAAAAAATTCATTTGAGGTGCTTAACAGCAGGTTTGAGCAGGCAGAAGAAAGAATGATACGTCAATTGAGCTTATTCAGTCTGAGGAACAGAAAAAAAAAAAAGAATTAAGAAAATTGAAAAGAACCCCAGGGACCTATACAACACCATTAAACATACCAACATATACAAAATATAGTGTCCTGCGGAGAGGAAAGACTGAAAAGGGAAGGGGAAAAAAAAGGAAAAAAGCATTTGAAGAAAAAAATGACTGAAAACTTCCCAACTTTGATTTTAAAAAATTGATCTGTTCATCTAACAAGCTCAAAAAACCTCAAATTGAGATAAACTCAAAGAGATTCACACATCATAATCAAATTGTTTAAAACCAAAGAGAAAAAAAAGTCTTTAATACAGCAAGAGAGAAGCTACTCATCATGTACACAGTCTCCTCAATAATATTAACAGCTGATTTCTTACCAGAAGCAATGGAAGCCAGAGGCATGGAATGACATAGCCCATGTGCTGAGGGAAAGACTGTCTACCAAGAGCTCTATATCCAATAAAACTATGCTTCAAAAATGAAATAGAAGTTAAGATATTTCAAATAAATAAAAATGAAGGAAATTCAGTGCTAAAAAACCTTCTCTATAAGAAATATTAAAAGTACTTTAGGCTGAAATGAAAGGGCACTAAATAGTAATTCATATCAACTTGAAAAAATAGAGAATAATGGTAAAGTTAACAACATAGAGAAATATATAAGATAGTATAAATGTAGTTTTTGCCTATAGATCTTTTATTTCACCCCTCTAATTTAAAAGGCAACTCAATAAAGCAATAATTACAAATCTGTGTTGAAGGGCATGTAATGTATAAAGATGTAGTTTGCATGGCCACAGCAGTACAAAGGAGAATGGAGGGATGAAGCCACATAGGAGCAAAGCTTTTGTGTACTATTGAAATTAAGTTGGTGCCAATATTAAATAAATTGTTATAAATTAAGAGGAAAATTGTAAATCTCAGGGCAACTACTAAGAAAATTACTTTTAAAAATAGTAAAATAAATAACAAGGAATTAAATGGTACACTTGAAAAGTATTTATTTAATATCAAAGGAGGTCTTAGGCTGGTGCAAAAATGGATGCGAGGATGATAAGGCTGCAGCATCTGTCATCCCATTGATTGCCAGGGTTGATTCAGCTGATCTGGATGGCTAGGCAGGTGTCCCCTTCCTCTCTCACCACTCCATATGCTTCCTTCCAAAGCTGGAAGCTCCAGCTCAGTGGAAGAGGATGACCTTCCCTTAAAGGTTGGTGCAAAAGTAATTGCGGTTTCAGACTGAATTTTAAATCATTATAACTAGGCTCAAACACATCTTTATTGATCAAAATTGGAATAATTACAATCAACACATTTTTGCCAAAGAGAAATAAGTTTGTTTATTCCTGTGGCATAAAAATACGTGCTTCAGGGTTCGAGTGAACTCTTGGAAAGCATTTTCTGCATCCTGCTGGTTGTGGAAGCATTTTCGCTGCAAAAAGTTGTTGAGATGCTTAAAGAAGTGGTATATGGTTGGCAAGAGGTCAGGTGAATGTGGCAGATGAGGCAAAACTTTGTAGCCCAATTCGTTCAACTTTTGAAGCATTGGTTGTGCAACATGAGGTCGCACGTGGAGAAGAATTGGGCCCTTTCTGTTGACCAACGCCAGCTGCAGGCCTTGCAGTTTTTGGTGCATCTCATCAATTTGCTGAGCATACTTCTCAGATGTAATAGTTTTACAAGGATTCAGAAAGCTGTAGTGGATCAGACTGGTAGCAGACCACCAAAAGGTGACCATGACCTTTCTTTGGTGCAAGTTTGGCCTTGGGAAGTGCTTTGGAGCTGCTTCTTGGTCCAGCCACTGAGCTGGTTGTCACTGATCGTCATAAACAATCACTTTTTGGCACACGTCACAATCCAAGCAAGAATAGTTCTTTGTTGTTGCATACGAGAAGACCACACTTCAAAACGACGGTTTTTTTGATTTTCCGTTAGCTCATGAGGCACCCACTTACTGAGTTTTTTCACCTTTCTGATTTACTTCAAATGCCAAACAACTGCAGAATGGTCCACGTTGACTTCTTCAGCAACTTCTTGAGTAGTTGTAAGAGGATCAGATTCGATGATTGCTCTCACTTGGTCGTTGTCAACTTCTGACAGCCAGCCACTGCACTTCTCATCTTCGAGGCTCTTGTCTTCTTTGCAAAACTTCTTGAACCAATACTGCACTGTATGATCATTAGCAGTTCCTGGGCTAAATGTGTTGTTGATGTTGTGAGTTGTCTCCGCTGCTTTACGACCCATTTTGAATTCAAATAAGAAAATCAATCGCTCAAATTTTCTTTTTGTCTAACATCATTTCCATAGTGTAAAATAATGTGAAATAAACAGCAAGTAATAAGTCATTAGCAAAAAAAGTAAAGTGAGAAATGTACATTAAAATGATGTATAACATAACTACATTTATTTAAGAATGTATTCCAATATCAAACAGCAAATAATAACAATGCTAAAACCACAATTACTTTTGCACCAACCTAACAGTAATGGAGGAATAAGGGAACAAAAATGACATAAAATGTATAGAAAAAAATAGCAAAATGGCAGGGGAAAATCCTAACTAAAAATAATTGCATTAAATGTAAATGCATTAAACACTCCAACCAAAAGGCAGAGATGGGCAGAATGAATTAAAGAAAGATCTAACTACATGCTTCCTATAAGAGACACACTTTAGAATTAAAGACATAAATAGACTAAAAGTATGTAAAAGATACTTCATGCAAACAGTAACACAAGAGAGCTGGATTGGCTATACAAATCTTAGACAAAATAGACTTTAAGGCAAAATTTTTACTAAAGATGAAAAAAGACAGTTTAAAATGATAAAAGGATAATACATCAAGAAGATATAATTATAAATATTAATATATATGCACTTTGCAATAGAATCCAAAGTACATGAAGCAAAATATGACAAAACCAAAGGAAGAAATAGATAACTCAACAATAATAGTTAGACACATTAATATGCCACTTTGATAACAGATAGCATAACTAGACAGAAGATTATGAACTAGAAGATTGAACAACTCAATAAACTGACTAGACCTACCAGACATTTATAGAACATTACACTCAACAGCAGCAGAATAAAAATTTTTCTCAAGTGCATATGGAACATTCTCCATGGTAGACCATATGGTAAGCCACAAAACAAGTCTCAAAAAAAGAACTGAAATGATACAAAGTATGTTTTCAGACCATAATGGAATCAAAGTAGAAATCAATTTTAGAAGGAAATTTGGGGAAATCACATACATTTAGAAGGAAATTAAACAACATATTCCTAAATAAAAGCTAGGTCAAAAAAGAGATCACAAGGGAAATTAGAAAATATTTTGAGATGATTGAAAAGAAAAACAACATATCAAAATTTATGGGATAAAGCCAAAGAAGTGCTTTTGTTGTATAGTGTAAACACTTGGCCAAGCACAATGGTTCAATTCCATAATCCCAGCACTTTGGGAGGCCAAAGTCAGAGGATCATTTGAGGCCAGGAGTTCAAGACCAGCCTGGGAAACATAGGGAGATGCTATCTTTTAAAAATTAGCCAGATGTGTTGGTGTGCACCTGTAGTCCCAGCTACTCAGGAGGCTGAGGTGGGAGGATCACTTGAGCCCAGGAGTTCAAGGTTGCAGTGAGTTATGATCACACCACTATACTCCAGCCTGGATGAGAGAGGGAGACCCTGTCCCCACCCCCACCCCCAAAATAATACCTATACAACAGAAGAAGAAATATCTCAAATCAATAACCTGAACTTCTACCTTAAGAAACTAAAAAAAGAAGAGTAAACTGAACACAAGCAGAAGAAAGAAAATAATATTAAAGTGTAAATAAATAAAATAAAGAGTAGAAAAACAATAGAGAAAATTAATGAGACCAAGAATTGATTCATGGAAAGATTAACAAAATTGTCAAATCCCTAGCTATACTGATCAAGAAAAGAGAGAACTTAAATTATACAAATTAGGAATGAAAGAGGGGATATTACTACCAACTGCACAGAAATAAAAAGGATTATAAGAGGAACTGTGAATAACCGTATGCCAACAAATTAGATAAGTTGGAAAAACTCCTGGAAAGACTCACACTATCAAAACCGACTCAAAAAGAAGTAGAACAACTGAATAGACATGTAATAAATAAAAAGACTGAATTAGTGATCAACAAACTTACCTTTCAGGAAAAGCCTAGGATCATATGGCTTCTTGGTGAAATCTACCAAACACTTAAAGGAGAATTAACAGCAATACTTCACAAACTCTTCTGAAAAATAGAAGAGGAGGGAACACTTCCAGGCTCAATCTCTGAAGCCAGTAATACCCTGATACTAAAACTGGACAAAGACACCAAAACAAAAGAAAACGACATATCGAGATCTCTTACAAATATGGATGGAAAAATCTTCAACAAAATCCTAGCAAACAAATCTAGCAACATATAAAAAGAATTATACACCATGACAAAGCAGGATTTATCCCAGTAATGCAAGCTTAATTAACACTCAAAGTTCAACTAATGCACTATATCATATCAATAGAATATAAAACAAATACCACATAATCATATCAATATATGTAGAAAAAGCATTTGACAAAATCTAGCACCTTTGCATGATAAAGACACTCAAGAAACTTGAAATAAATGTACATTTCTGATACAGGCATCTATTAAAAGCCCACAGCTAACATCATAGTTAATGTTAAAAGAATGGATGCTTCCCCTCTAAGATTAAAAATATAATACAGATGTCCTCTTTTGCATACAGTTATTTCTTTTCTATTCACCATTGTACTGAAGGTTCTAACCAGGGCAATTAGATAATAAAAAAATAAAATGCATGAGATTAGAAAGGAAGAAATAAAACTATCTTTATTTGCAGATGATAGGATCTCGTACATAGAAAATCCTAATGCATCCATAAAAAAGCTATTAGGACTAATAAATGAGTTGAACAAAGTTGAAGGATACAGGATCAACATAAAAAATTATTGTATTTTATACATTAACAATTTCAAAACTCAAAAATAAAATTAACAAACAATTCTATTCATCATATCATCAAAAAATAAAGATACTTAGGAGAAAAATTCCCAAAACAATTTTAAGACTTACACACTGAAAACTATAAAACATTGCTAAAAGAAATTAAAGAAAATATAAATAAATGTAAGAAAATCTAAATAAATATGTGCAGGGATTGAAAAGACTTAAAATTGTTAAGCTGGCAATACTCAAATAATTGGTCTACAGATGCAACACGATCCGCATCAAAATCCCAATCATCTTTTTTTTTTTTAATAGACAAGCTATCCTAAAATTTGTGTGGAATTTTTAAAGGCCCAGAATAGCCAAAACAATCTTGATAGAGAACAGCAAAGTTAGAGAACTCATACTTCCAATTTCAAACTTACAAAGCCATGGTATTTAAGACTGTGTAACACTAGCATAAGGATAGGCAGACGGCTCAATGGAATAAAATTGAGAGTCCAGAAATAAACCCATATATTTATGATCAAGTGATTTTGACAAGGGTCTAGAGAGAATTCAATGGGTGAAAGAATAGTCTATTCAACAAATGGTGCCGTGACAGCTGTATGTCCATATGTGAAAGAATGAAGCTGGACCTCTATGTCATATCACATACAAAAAATAACTCAAAATGGATTCAAGACCTAAATGTAAGAGCTAAGAACTACAAAACTTTTAGAAGAAAACATAGGTTTAAGTCTTCATGACCTTGAATTAGGCAATGATTTCTTACACGTGACTCCAAAAAGTAGGTAAATTGGACTTCAACAAAATTTTTAAAACTTTCGCACTTCAAAGGACATTATCAAGAAAGTAAAAGTATAACCCACAAAATGGGAGAAAATATTTGCAAATCATATATCTAAAAAGAGACGTGTATCCAGAATATATAAAGAACTCCTACAATGCAACAATAAAAAGACAACCCAATCTTAAAAATGGGCTAAGGATTTGAGCAGATATTTCTCCAAAGACAGACAGCCAGTAAGCACATGAAAAGCGGCTTGACATCATCAGTCATCAGGAAAATGCAAATCAAAATCTGAATCAGAGATCACTTCATTCCCACTAAGGTAGATATAATCGAAAAGATGGTCAGTAACAAGTGTTGTGATGTGAAGATCCCAGTACTCTGACACATTGCTGATGAGAATGTAAAATGGTACAGCCACTTTGGAAGACAGCTTTGTAATTTCTCAAAAAGCTTAGCATAGCATGACCATGTAATGCAGCAATTTCAATCCTAGGTACACACACAAAAATACTGAAACATACGTCTACACAAAAACTTGTGTACATCTTCACAGCAGCATTAGTCACACGAACTAAAAGGTGGGAGCAATCCAAATGTCCATAACCAACGAATGGACAAACAAAAGGTGATAGGTTCATATACTAGAATATTATTGGGCCCTAAAAAAGAATGAAATACTGACAGATACGACAACATAAGGAAGGTGGAAAACATTTTTCTAAGTGAAAGAAGACAGACACATACTGTATGCTACCATTTATATGAAATGTCCAGACCTGGCAAATCTATATAGACAGAAAGTAGATTAGTGGTTGTCAGGGGACAGGGGAGTGGAGAATGGGGAGTAATTGCTCATGAGTGTTGGCTTTCTGTTGGGGGCAATGAAAATGTTCTGGCGTTAATCGTGATAATTGTACAACCTTTGAATATACTAAATCAACTGAATTGTACCGTCTAAAAGGGTGAACTTCACTATGAATGAATTATATGTCAATTTTTTAAAAACCAATAAATGGAGCTTTAGCTACATTTGATTTCTCAATATCTTCTCTGGTTTTGTGTTGAAATGCCCTTGGATTTCTGCAAGGAAAATCCTCCAAGGAAAATCAGACCATAACCAAAAATCCATTCATTTAAAAGTACTATTTTTGATTTCCAGTTGAGGATGGGCCATAAATCCAGATCACAGAGTGTCTCCCCCAGTAATTAACACAATGAGCAAAAAATAATTCACAGATAAGTAAATCCACACACTCACCAGCAACAAGAGAAGGAAAGGAGAAACCTCACGGCTCAGACAGGGAGCGCCGAGGACTCTGGTGCAGATGGGTGGACCCTAACGATGCCACACTGCCCCCCAAGCTCACCTGGCCCCATCTCCACCCCAAAGCACAGAAGCTCAAGGTACCAGATCCTTGTTCCCTCAGAAAATATGTCCCCATTTGGAGAGACGTGGCCTGAGGGAGTGAGCAGAAAACCCAAGGAGAGTGCCTCCAAAATAGAAGCTCCGCCCTGCGGGCCCCTGGGACCTCAGCATCTGGGAAGGAAAACCTGCCAGCATCAGAACCTGGTGCACACAGGGCGGTTCTCCCAGGGCCCCAGGCCACCCCTGCCGGAGGAATGGAGCCACCACCCCAGGGAGGCTGCCCCAAGGAGGGCCACCCTGTCTCCCGCTCTCAGACCCATTTAATGGACACAGGAGTGGCCATTGCACAAGGTGAGGTGGATGTCAGGGCAGTCACCACAGTAGGAAGCTACAAGCAGGGGCCCTCGTTACCGCTCCGGTTTAGAAATTATACGGGACACTCACATTTGGAATCAATGTCTTTCTCATGGATAAGACCCTGTCTACTTCATTTTCTTTCCCCAGAAGTCCTTCAAACTTTATTATACAGAAATATATACAGGACTTGATACCTTAAGTCTATTGCCAGAGAAGCGTGGTTTAGTTAAATTAACTGCCCCCCACTCATTTTTGTACATATTATTTTAATAGTATGTGTTTGACTTTCTGCCACATTTCAAATATAGGAAAGCATAATAATTAACACGAAAGATACCTATGCATCCAGCCCCGAGATTAAATGTGTCAAACCTTTTGCTCTGTTACATGCTTCCTTTTTTTAAATGAAATAAACTTTGTCAAACTTCTTTCAGATGGATAGATAGGTGATATTAACAGTAAAATGTCAATGGTAGAATGTAGATGGTGAGTATATAGGTGTTCACTGTAAAGTTCTTGTGTATATTGGAACATTTTCACTATGAAATGTTAGGGAGGAAAGTACACTTGACAAACACAGCCAAACCCAACCCATCCCCATCCCTGCCCCACCCTCAGATATCTTAGAGTGGGTGTATAATATTCTTGCATGTTTTTGTACTCTTTCTATACATGCATTTATCCACAAACTGCGTATTTATTATTTACATGTTTTTAAAATGTTTATAAATGGTTCATACCTTTTTGCAATGGTCTTTTCCACTCCATTATGAATTGTGAGATTTATCCTGGTAACACATGTATACTGATGAATTCTTTTAAACTACTGTGTCCCGTTACATATAAAATAAAAAATGTGTTTCCCCACTCTCCTACCGAGGGCATTCGGGTTGCTGTGCACTCTGCCTCTAACCCTCCTTTTACACATCTTCCTGTCCCGGCTTGCTGAAGTTTCCAGCACCCTGGAAAACACAGGTCCTTCACAGGCACCTCTGAAATGAATGTCTTAAAGGGAATTTCTCAGCGAATAAGGAAAAGTCTTCATAATAACGAAGGTAAGGATAGACACTAACTTCATGACTAAGTCACAGAATGTAGCTCTAGAGGTTGGAAAAAGTAAAAAGTAAATTTAGAAGTAAAGTTTGTTTACAGTGAACACATCAAGTACAATCAAGGACAGAACACTGAATGACCAACATGACCCATATTATTTTTTAATGCTTTATGCTGCATATTCGTATGTCCTGAGGAAACTCAATGTTAGAATCTGAACATTTTTTATAGTAAACAAAATATCTCACAATTCCTGTTCACATTCACTGTTTCATTTAACACTTGAAAAAACTGTCAAGCCAACTATTGTTATTCCTATCTCACAGAACTACTGAGACCCAGAGAGTTTAGAGAACTTGCCCAGGGCCACACAGAAGGTAAACGAACTACAAAACTGTTAAGCTGCAAAGGCCACGAAGCAGGAACCGTTCTGGTGGCCAGCGCCATGCCCCACGGAGGGAGCCTCCTGCAGCACGACTTTGGATAATCATGAGGACAAGAACAAAGGGATGCGTAGAACCTGCGGTGACACAGACCCAAGGAGGTAACATATGGAAGCATCATGTGGTTGCAGAGGAAACAGAGCAAAAAATTATAATGAAGTAGCTTTTCTGTAACCTTGGCTACCATCAGTATAGTTTCAAGAAAATGTTTTTCTGCACATTCAAAGCGTCATCCATATGTTGGCTTCCATCTGTCGGTTTCCTGTGCCACAGCCCAGCACCGACCAGGTGTCCCCGAGCCCTGTGACTAATTGTGCCTCTCCAGAGCACACATCAGAAGGGCTTAAGAGGAAAGGTCACAAAACGCAGAAAGGCTGCCGCAAATAGTGTCACAGCGCTACTCACCGATCATGGAGAACAGGGATCTTGGTAGGACACTGCAAATACTGCTTAAACCGGAGCTCGAAGGCTTGTCCGATGGAGCCAATGACATCTTGGGCCAGCCCGTCACAGCATTCCAAAATGTGGCAAGCTGAGAGATCAAGGGACACAGGCCCGTTAGAGACAGACACTGGTGCTCCCCAAGCTCCTCTATGAAGAGCCCTTCCTGAGGACAGAGGGACTGAGAGGTACATGCTTCCTTCATAATACGTCCTAGCTGATCTACGTGGAGACAGCGTCTTGCTCTGTTGCCCAGGCTAGAGTACAGTGCCGTGGCGTCAGCACAGCTCACTGCAACCTCAGACTCCAGGGCTGAAGTGATCCTCCTGCCTCACCCTCCTGAGTAGCTGGGAATACAGTTCTGTGCCACCATGCCCAGCTATTATTTTTCTATATTTTGTAGAGACAGGGTCTTGCTATGTTGCTCAGGCTGGTCTTGAACTCCTGGCCTCAAGTGATTCTCCAACCTTGGCCTTCCAAAGTGCTGGGATTACAGGCATGAGCCCAACCTATAGGTTCCATTTTTAAATACATTTTAAAATTTTCAAATTCAAACTGATGGTTCTTCAATTTCTTCAGATTTTATAAAACATCAGTTCTGACCTTCACAGAGAGGAATGTTTAGAAGGAGACCTCAACATGACAAACAAGCTGATCTTGGCATGAACCAACTCTCTTTAGGGCCCAAGAGGTTTAAAAAACGGACTTAAACTGGCATCTAGTCAATGAATCTTGGTCTGTTCAATGGACTTAGAGCAAGTTGTTCACTTGGTGGGAGTAAAATGTTGACCACCAAACATGGCCACTCGAAACAACCTCTGAAGAGGAATGTAAAGTGATGCTACTCATCAGCATGAACACCCCAGCAACATGCCACTTGCACCTACATAAATTTAAGACTGGTTATTCATGCAGATTCTCAGAGAAGCAGCTTGTGCAAAAGAGTAGATAAAAGTTAGACGTGTCAGTGGGTCAGAACGACGGCCACTCCGAGGCCAGAGGGGAGGCCTGGAGCAGTCCTTATGCTCAACAGTAGGCGCCAGCTGTCACAAGAGGACAGGCTGTCCTGGCAGCAAGGCTGTGGCACGGTCTCCTTCAGAGACAAGGGTGCTCCAGCCTCTGCCTCACAAGAAAGCAGCACCTCCTCTCCAGGGCACTGGCCACGCCTCTGTCCTGGGCACACATCCGCAGTGCCCCACCAGGGGCATCCAGCTGTCCCCCACAGAGGGGCTACGGATTTGATGCTGTGACCAGCCCAGTGTGATCTTGCTACTAACGGGGTAAAGGCATTCTCCTTGGAGAGGATGACAGCTGCTTCTGTCACACCTTTCTCCTGCAGACAGTCACAGCGTAATGGTACATCAAGGAGGGTTCCTCCAGGAGCCCCGCTGGTCCCTGCACGAGGAGGATGCAGTTCTGTATGAGTTGTTCCCCGGCACCAGCAGTGATTAAGGAGACACTGAACTGTGTCATAGGAGAAGACAGTACACACCAGAAAGAGGCCTCATGAAACAGGAAAACTGATCGGAGAGGGGACGAGCACTGCCAGCCCCAAACACTGTGGCAACCCATCATAACGCCGCACTAGGAACTCGCCCAGAGGCAGCCAGCCAGGCCCTGGGGCCTCAGCTTCTTCTCCCCCAGACTCCAGGGCAGGTGAACTTCTGTGGACACCAGGAAAAGTATTTTATGGGAAGAGCAAGTGTGAATGTGTTGTTGCTTTGGATGGCCATGCAACCCCTCAGATACAGCGGTCCTATTTTAGGTACCACCAGGAAAATTGTCCACAAAGTTACAGGTGTCCTGGCTGTCTTTTTATGATTAATTAGCGACATTATTATTTATTAAGTATCGACTTGGGTAGTCACAATGCAAGCCCACACTAATCAGCCGTTACGGTTGTACAGGTTGTTGACTGATATGAATCAAAGCATCTTCCCAGCTAAGAAGGGAGTAGGCGTCCAGACCCAAGTACAGGAGAGCCAGAAAGACATGCTGTCGCTCTGCCTGTCCTCTGGTTTCCAGCCACAGCCCCCGGTGCCTGCTGTCCAGCATCAGCACCAGCCAAGGGAACTGGCTAGTCAGTACTTTGGGGAACCAGAAATAACACTGGGAAAGGGTCAAAAAGTGTAACCTATTTTTCTTTTAAGGAGAAGATTGGTACCTTAATCTTTAAAATGCAGAATGAAGAGTAAGATTTACTCAGAGTGGGCTGTGCGATCTCATCCTTACGCCAGAAACCTTCCACACGCCCAAGAGCAGGAAGCGTAAACGAGTCATCTCTGAGTAGGTTCTGGCACAGTTGGAGCCACCCAGCTTCTGGGCAGAAGCACCCTAGCGTGGGGAGAACGGGCCCTGTCAAAGTGACAAACAGGGTGGCAGACCCAGGACTCTCAGGCACTAAATCGTGACTCTCGGTCCTGGTACCTGGCAGAGTCCTCAAATGAACTGAGGAAATGCTGTCATCTGTTGGTGTGGTCTGAAGATTGCTTCTGTAAAACAGCCTCTATATGTTCCAGAAACTCACTCCAGATCCAAACTGAAACCTGGAGTTTGTCACTCTGGGGCTGGTATTTTCTCTACAAGTATCGCCACAGCCTTTAGCCAAAACCCACCAACTTCTAACCTGCCCTGTGTAATTAGGTGTGTGCATCAGGTGATGAGGCCTTTGCCCACAGGGGGTCACCAGGCTGCTGGGCTCTGCTGGGCTTCACCCTTCATGAGGAGGCGACACAACCAAAGGCACAGTTCACGAGCAGCGGAGAAGAAATTGACGAGAGATGTACAGCATGCCGTGCACGGAATTGCATCAGGCTCAAACAATGCGAAATCTCAAACATGGCTCAAAACAAACAAAGCAGCAGCAAAACGGAGTCATTCCATGTTCTCGCTCGTTTGGAGAATACCAACGGCCTGCAGCAGTGTCATGTGCCTAAGGGTACCGCTCATTTGCAACACTGGTTTCTCTCTTGTTTAGCCCTGACAATAAGAAATGCTGAAGTCACTCTCCAGGAGAGTTCGTTAGCAGTTCCTGGGTCAAATGCGTTGATGTTGCGAGTGAGTTGTCTTCTTCAAGCATCTCGACAACTTTTTGCAGAGAAAACACTTCCACAACCAGCAGGATGCAGAAAATGCTTTCCAAGAGTTCGCTCGAATCCTGAAGCACGTATTTTTATGCCACAGGAATAAACAAATTTATTTCTTGTTGGCAAAAATGTGTTGATTGTAATGGTTCTTACTTTCATTAATAAAGATGTGTTTGAGCCTAACTCTAATGATTTAAAATTCACTGTCCAAAACCACAATTACTTTTGCACCAACCTAAATAAATGTATCAGCCAGCTCTGAGTTATCATTTGTAGTATAATATAATCCCTAATTTACGGTCTCTCCCTGAGAGGTTTAGTTCAGTTAATACTAGTTAGTAAAAGCTGTGAATCCACTTCACTAGGTCACTTCACTCCCGTTGCTCCGCACACCAGGCTGGCAGTGGAGCACCCGTCTCCTGCACCAAGCCCCTCCACACCCCTCAGTGGTACATTCAGAAGGTGTGTCCTGGGGCACTGCCCCTCTTCTCCGCCGTGGTGGGTGAACGCTGCCCTCAGTTTTCAGATTGGAACTAACTGTGAATAGAAGCTCCAGCCTTTGTTCCCTCCACAATGGGCTGTTTCCACATCCCTGGCACGAGCCTCCATGCGCGCCTGTGAATGCAGGACTCTGCTGAGTGAGGGCAAAAAACTGCCTGGTATCTGAGTTTCCCTTTTCAAAAAGTCACACTCCCTCCAGCACCCCCCCGACCCCACACTGAGCACACTGCAAGGGTCCCCAGGGCAGCTGGCTTCTGCAGGGGCCTGTTCGGGGCTCACCACCGTCCTCTTAGCTAGACACACAGACGCACCAACAGTTCAGATTCACAGCCACGATCTCGAGCAGCTGGCCCCAGGCATAGGAAGCCCTGGAGACACTCGAGTCATTACTCAAGTGAGGAAAAATCCTGCTAAGCACTGTCTGCTATCTTTTCATCTCAGTGAGCTGATAACCCACACCCTTTAAAAGAGATGTTGAAAACTAATGAATTCTAACCAGACAGATACTCCCCAAACTCAAGAGTTCTCAGCCAACCCTAGTCTGTTTATTCAACATAGCCATGCATTCTTCATTGTACCAGATTTTTTGATCAGCGATAAGAAATCCAAGATTCACCTGCTATGCTATGAAGAGTTAATCTTAGTATGTGTCCTAGTCCCAGATTAAAACTATAAGGAGATAGCATTTTTCACCCATCAGAGAGGTAGAAATTTACAAGTCCAAAAGTGGCAATGTTGAACAAAAGGAGCCCTCTTATACTACTCGAGGGATTATAACGTGAAATGACCATTTCAGAAGAGTCGAAGATGCCCAAAGACAGTGATTCGGCCTCCAGGTATATACCCAAAGAAAATTCTTGCAAAGGAGCAGAAAACAGTATATACAAAATATTTCCTAAAGACTTCATTGAGCAGACGTTCATTGAGTAGCTACCGTGCACCCAGGCCCTGCCCCAGGACGGCAGGGTAGACCAAGAAGCGAAGCAGAACCTCTGCTCCCACCAAGCTTGCAGTCCGGGCGGTGGACACTGAAAGTAAAGAAATAAAACTATACCACTACAATGGGTTGAATGGTGGCCCCCAGGAGATACGCCCACATCCTAACTCCCTGGAACCTGTGAAGAATGGTCTTTAAAGATGTGATTATGTGAAGGATCTTGAGAAGAAATCATCCTGGATTAGGGTGGGCCCTAAATCCAATGCCAGGTGTCCTTGTAAGAGACAGAAGAAGAGAAGACACAGACAGGAGAGGAGGAGGTGATGTGAAGACTGAGGCAGAGAGTAGAGTGACACTGCCACAAGCCAAGGAGTGCCCAGGACACTCCTGGAAGGAGCAGGGAAGGATCCTCCCCTAGAGCCTCTGGCGGGAGTGCAGCCCTGCCGCACCTGATTTCAAACTTCTGGCTTCCAGAACACTGAGAGAATACATTTCTGCTGTTTTAGGCCGCCTAGTTTGTGACAGTTTGTTACAGCAGCTGTAGGAAATGGACACAATGAAGATAACATAAAATAAAGGAGATGGATGAGCATGATGGTGTAGGGTGATATATAGGATGATGAGGGAAGGACAGCCTAGAAGGGGGCATTGGAGAAGATCCCTGAAGGGAGTCAGGGAGTGAAGCTTGGGAAGGCTGGTGAAGAAGGTCCCAGGTGGCACAGGGCCTGGCAAGTGCAAAGGCCCTGAGGTAGGACCTTGCTTGGCACGTTCAAAGAAGATCCAGAAGTCAGCGTAGCTGGAGTGACAGGGAGACACTTGTAGCACACCTTATTATCAGATCAAAAAAACATATTACATACAGGGTTCAGTCCTATTTGGGGTTTCAGGCATCCACTGGGGGTCTTGGAAAGTATCCCTGCAGGTAAGGGGGAACTGCTATATAGTACATGACTTTCCATAGCTCAGTCCAGGGAGCATCAGACGGTACCTAATCAGGGTTGCTATTGGATTATAAATTACATAAATTCCACGTCTTCTGTAGGGAGTCATATGCCTAATTTGAGCATCATTTACAGCTGCTTTTGTGACCCAGCAGTCACTTGTAACTGTCTAATATGTACGTAAGGTTGCAGGGGATGGCAGTCACTGGGTAGTAATGAAAGTGCTAATGTGAAAATAAAATGGTGTGTTAAGAGTCCAGCAATGCCTGATCGCTTGGGAGTTTCATCTCTACATGTATCAGCAGTCATCACCCTGGCCTCCTGCTGGTCCTGCCCTTTTGCTCTAACTCACCAACCTCATGAAACCTTGCTCACTTGCCCCTCTTATCTCCTTGCGCTGTTGCTGGTGGTTACCATCGACAGGACAGCTTGGGCCAGAGACCTCTCGCCCTTTCATCGGATTAAATATAGAAGCCATGGATTCTTGATATCAGAGAAACAAATATAGATTCTTATTAGAAATTCTTTTAGAGGAACCAAAAACACACATAAAAATGTATAAGCAGTAATAAGAATGGAAAAAGACAAATGATAACAACATCGAGGGACTCTGACCTGTGGCTGTAAAATTTTCACAGAAGACTTTCTGGGATGCAGACACGTCCTGACCAGGTGGCCTTGAGGTGTTGTGCCTGCAGCCGAGGGGACCACAGTGGCACAGCCCTGTGCACACACACAGACCCAGGAGCTCTGCAGGGAGACTTAGATGTTTAAGAGCCCGAGAATTTCTTGTTACTCTGACCCCCCAATGGCAGAGGCCATTCCTACTACATGAAACCCTCCACGTGGCCTAGGGGAGGAGGAAGGAGATCAGAGCAGCTGGGAGAAAGCCCTTGCTCTGGCTCCTTCCTGGGAGGAAGGAGGTAATCCTGGAGCGGGCACTTAGGAAAGGGAGGCAGAGCTTGCTCACAGCTGGGCTGCTGGAGGGACGCAGCGAGACCACTCCCTGCCCGCGCCGTCTCCCAAGTGGCTGGGCCTCCCTGTACGTGGAGAGTAGAGATGTGACAGATAAGGGTGGCTGCAAATTCCTTGACGCTCGTCCCTCCAAGACTGGGTCTGATCCCCATCCCCTGGAATCTGAGCGGGCTGCTACTGCTCTGACTGGTAAATTATGGCAGAAGTGAAGCCGTGCCTGGCCTTTTAGAGCATCGGAAGCTGCCACTTTGGGTCTCATGAAGCCCAGAGCTGCCATGAAGGAGGCCCTGCTGCCCTGATGGATGGAGGGGCCACTTGGAGAAGCCCTGAGACTCCACAGAGAGGGTGCGGGATCCTGCTGACTCAGCCTCTAACCATCCCTGCCGAGGCCCCAGGCGTGGAAGTGAAGCCAACCGAGACCTTCTCGACCAGCCCAGACTCCAGCTGAAGGCCAGCACCCAGTGACCCCACTGATGCCACGTGGGCAGATGAATTGGCCAACTGAGGCAGGCCTTAGTTTCTGACCCTTATTATATCACAAAATATAATAAAACAGTTGTTGTGAGGCCACTAAGCTTAGAGTAGTTTGTTACAGGCAAGAGATAAGAGAAAGGAAAGAGTGAACATCTCCCACCAACTCCCTCAAAGAGCCTGTCTTAGTCAGCTGGGGCTGGGTGACTTAACAACAGACAGTTGTTTCTCATGGTTCTGGAGGCTGCAAGTCCAAGCTCAAGGTGCAGCAGATGTGGTGTCTGTTGGGGCCTTCTTCCAAGTTCGCAGATGGCGCTTCCTCCCTGTGTGCCTTGGGGACGGCGTGGCGGGAAAAGGCGGACGAAGCCCTCTGAGGTCTCTTTTACAAGGCCACCAGACCCACTCATTCATGACGACTCCACCCTCATGGCCTAATTTCCTCCCAAAGACCCCACCCTTAATTGGGGTCTTTAATTAATGTAATACCGTCATATTGGGGGTTTAGATTTCAACATGTAAGTTTGGGGGGTACCAAACATTCAGTCCATAACAGAGGCCCTGTGTTGGTGGTTTTCTCAAGCACCAAAAATAGTGCAGACCTTTTCCTGCACGACAGGTCCAGCCGTTATCTTCCCAACAGT
Source organism: Indri indri (assembly GCA_004363605.1). Classification (NCBI taxonomy): domain Eukaryota; kingdom Metazoa; phylum Chordata; class Mammalia; order Primates; family Indriidae; genus Indri; species Indri indri. The sequence continues at coordinate 43,373 of RJWJ010003211.1, forward strand.
GCTGCACAGAAACCTCAGGGGCAGCTGGTGCAGCGGCCGCAGGACACATGGAACAGACTCTGGTCCTCATGACTCGGGAAAGGTGCTGTGGGCTGAAGGCTCTCCCGCTTTGCCCCCGAGAAACGAAACAAAGGCCCGTGCACTGACAGGGCCCTAAGTCCAATGACGTGGGTCTGCACTCCTTCCGGATCTAGACCTAAGCCTGGTTCTCAGACTTGGCCGTACATTGGAATCACCTGAAGTGCTTTTTAAAAAATACCGTTCCTGGACCCCTTTCTGAGGGCTGAGCATTGAGACTTTTTGAAGCTCCCCTAGATGATTCGGAACTGCAGCTCATTTGGAGAATCACTGACCTAGGAGCTATCAAACATGTCAGGAAAAAAAAAAAAATCTAGGATTACTCGAAGTTAATTTGAAACACGAATAGAGAAGACCTTCAATAACTGATAACCCTGACTGGGAACGCTGTGCCTGGAGAGATGCACCCCCTACTCCCTCCTCCCCTCCCGCCCACTTGGTGGGCACCTGGGATTGTAAAGGGGTTGGCCTCTGTTGGGGGTTGGATCGTGTCCCTCCCAAGTTGAAGTCCTAACCCGCAGGACCTCAGAATGTGACCTTATTTGGAAATAGGGTCATTGCAGATGTAACTAGTTAAGATGAGGTCACACTGGAGTAGGGTAGGCCTTGGTCCAAAATGACCGGCACCCTCGAGAGAAGATGCTCCCGTGAGCACAGACACATGGGGAGAATGCCACGTGACGTCCAACGAGCGCAGTGACGCGTGTACAAGCCAGAGCACTGTAGATAGCTGCTGCCAGAAGCTAGGACAGGCAAGGAAGGTTCCCCTACAGGTCCCAAAGGACGTGGGCCCTGCTGACACCTTCATGCTGGACCTCCTGCCTCCTGAACTGTGAGACAACGCGTTTCTGTTGTTCTAAGCAACCTCATTTGTGGCATTTTGTCAGAGCAGCCATAGGAAACTAATAATGCAGCCTCCAAATTGGCAAAATGGGGGCTTTGGCTCAGCTGGCCTTTTGTAGGCTGTGACCCTGCTTGCCGGAGTGGAGGCTGGCCGCAGGCATTGTGTAAACGCTGCTTCCCATTCCTGAAGTGGCAGGCTGGAGTGTGTTATGTCAGCAAGTCATCTTGGGGCTGGTCATGGGCTCAGCAAGACCACCCATGCCCCTCCCCTTCTCTTCTCAAAACTTTGTAATACCCTCCCTCTGTTCACGAGTGACAGTGTAACCATTAAAAAATAGGAAGTTATCTGCATTTGAGCACCTCATCTATAGAATCCCCTTCTCCCCACAACCACTCCAAATGATGGCTTATGGTGAAACATGCCTGTCTGGGAAGAACAAAAGCTAAAATTCTTTGTACGGCCTTGTTATCTGCAACCTCAAGAAACCGTGGAAAGGAAAGACAGCCCCACCAGACCACTGCTCATTAACCCAGGGTTGGTGAAGGCCCTGGTAGAAAATGACCCTCACACACTTATATGGGAATGCAACTTTTACAGCCAGGCTGGGGGGCGATTTGCAAGGCCCATTGACCCATTAACTGTTTAACCCTGTTGCTCTGCAAATGCGGTAAGAACGACGAAGCGGTGAGCACAGGGGACCCCTCGGGGGCGGATCTCCGCAGAGCCACATGAAGTAGAGCCATACCATGCATCAGTTCATCTGTTCTGTACGGGCTGTCTTGAAAATATGTCCAAGACACAGCACTGGAGGGGAGGGCAGCAAAACAGAGTGTTAAGATCTCATTTGTACTGAAATTTTAAAGATGAAGATATATGTGTATGTGTATGGGTAAAAGTCATGCAAAACAAATCAGAAAATCTTAACAGTTGGTACCTGAGGTAGGAGGGTGGGAGAAGGAGAGGAACCTACCAGTAGTGAAAGGCAGCACTGTTTTGTATTCTTATAAATTCCATACATGGTTTTTGTCCATGAGTTTCAAATTGCAGCTATGAGTGTGGTGCATCAGTGGCTACCTGTGACTACAGGGCCGTGCCCCTTGGTCGGCAGCCTCCCCAGGTGCATTAACATCCAATGGGCTTCAGTTTCATAAATGATCCCTTATACAGACTGTGTACGAAGCCTTAGGAGCTTAAAGGGGTACAAGCAGACAGTGCCCTGAGCACAGACACTGGTCTCTAGGACTGCCAGGGCTGTGTAAGGCTGCCCAGGTGGCTGAGTGGGCAGTGAGCACACACAAGGAGCTACAACTGGGCAGAGGACGGGCAGCTGGTCGTCTTCCACTTGCAGAGTATGGGCAGGGGCTGCTCATGTGTAATCAGTGTACCAAACTGTAGCCACCTGGATACAGGTGTGTTTGATGGTCAGCGACATCCAGCACCTCCTAACTCAGCCAAGCAATCTGCTGCCCTTGCAAACCTCGGTTATCCCCAATAATACAATGTGACACTGCTCGTTGTAGTGGAGGGGGCTGAGATGATAAGGAACATCTGGTGTATAGTGTTAAGCCTGGTTGTGCACAACTGAGAGATTTTAAGGGTTAAGCATTGCTTACCTCTGCGATTAACAGGGTCCTTAGCTACGTATGCAACATAGTCTGTTGTGTCCTGTTAAAGAAAAAGGAGACATCTGTATCACTACTCACAGTGAGAGACAACACAGCCAGGGATACAGTGCACAAACCAGCAAGCTTACAAGGACTTGACCATCACACAGCCAAATAATCAAATGCTGCCTGAGTAACAGCCCATGTAAGACTCAAACCGGAATGTGGGCAGAATCGCCCAGAGGTCTTGTGATGCAGGTTCTGACTTGGCAGCCTGGGGCAGGCCTGGGGCAGGCCTGGGGCTCTGCACTGCTAGCCAGCTCCCGTGGGACACGGATGCTGCCAGTCCGTGCTCACACTTTGAGCAACAAGGATGAAAGGCACCTGTTCTCTGCATGTTGGGTCACCCGAGAAACACTGATACCCCAGTCCAATGTGCATAATCTGATTTAACTGGTTTGGATGTGAGGCCTGTGCATCAGAAATTTTTAGAAACTGTCTGGATGGTTGCAATGTGAACAAAGTTTAGAACCAACTATCAGCTCTGTCTATACCAGAGGTCCTCAAATTTGAGCTGGTGTGAGAATCTTCCACAAGGGTTGTTAAAACAGATTCCTGGGCCATACCCCAGAGTTTCTAATTCCATAGCGGTTCTGGGGCACTGCCTCAAAATTTGCATTTCTGACAAGTTTCTAGCTGCTAGTGATGAGGGGAGCACACTTTGAGAACCACTGGTCTAGAAGAAAAGCAGAGTGGATGCTCACAGGTTGGTGGCACATGCTCCCTGATAAGTGGATGAAATATGACAGTTCTTTTCTTCCCAGACAAAATAATAATTTGAATCCTTTAAGATGTTTAAAAATATGAGCTCTGTTTAGAAGTCTCACCCTTCCATGTGAAATGAATTTCCTTGCCTGTCTTCTCATTTAACCAGTGCACAGAGGAAACTACGATCTCAAAAGTAGGCCAAGGCAACCCAGTGCATTTTAATTTCTAATAATTAATCACTTAGTTTCTAAACAAATAATTCTCTGAACTTTTGAAAGCAGAAAAGACTCCTTTGCAAAGTTGATATTTTCAGCATTCAGACAAGTCTCCATGGGGCAACTGGTAAAGGTCTTCCCCATTTTTGCAGATATTTCCCAGATGTTACTGCTTGGAAGGGCTTCCTGGTTATTGAGGCGCACCTGAAAGGGTTCTGCCCTGAGTTGCTCCGTTGTTTTCTCCAGGGGCAGAGGAGATACCCCTTCCCTTTCAATAACGCCCCGGAAAAACTCTTCAGTGAGAGATGGGATGAGGAAGAGAGTGAGTGTGGGGTGGGCATGTCACTGGAGGGTGGTGGGTGGTGCTGGGCACTTTGTATACTTCGTCTCCCTGGATCTGCACAACCGCTGAGACCGGGGTGGAGCAGAAGAGTTCTTCCAGCAGCTCTGGAGACAATGGAACTGCCGCCTTGGGTCATTCCCCAGGGGGTGGGCTTATCTGAGCTGTTTTCTTTTCCTACTCAGGACACTGTCCATTGGTACATTAACAGACTGGCTAGGGAAGGGAAGTGGGAGATTGTCAAACTGGTCAAACTGTCTTCTGGTGATTTCCATGAAAGGTGATCTGGCTAGCATGTGAAGCTATTGGCAAAAATAAGAACTGCAGCTTGTGATCGCCGACACTCTTCCTGAACTCGTGGTATGTGAATTCTGGATCGGCCCTTACAGAACATCCCAGAGTATCTCAGAGAGCATCGGTGTTTCCCAAACTGAGATCCATGGAGCTCTGGGTTTAGACAGGTGTATTCTCCGGTTTGAGAGGTTGCTGGAATTTATTTTTTATTTTGTGTTTTCACTCCATTATTATCTTAAAAATTAATACAAGAATATCCAGGATCATTTAGATGACCACTGTGTTATCAAGTCCTGCACACAATTTCAGTGCCAAGATTTGCAGTTGGGTATCCAACACTATGGGTGCCAAGTTTTTAAAGAATTAGAAAGAAGAACAGTCAGAATAGACTCTGCCCACTTGAAGCAAGCTGATGTCACATGGGTACATGATGCACAATTTAAGTTTCGCTTTAATAGAAAACATCAGTGGAAGAATTGAGTCAAGCAGGTACCCATGGTAACAGATACCAAAGTCAAAAGACTCTGTACCGTGTGGCCAGCCCAGTATCACATCTGGGAACAGAGATTTAGTTTCAGCAAACTTTGTCCATCACAGTAAATTAATGTTACTTTGAATGTTATTGGCTTTGCAGTGTTTTTGTATTTAACTTACAAATTTTATTGGGGTTTAGAGTTCAATATAAAGTATAAACATAAGAAGTCTACTCTTTATTTTTGTACATATTCAAGTAAAAAAATTGGAATCAGCCTTAGTGGCATATACAAGAAATTTTTTTTTTTTTTTTAATTTTTGCTTTGGTCTAAGAAACTCTCCTGTGGTTCCAAGTTGAGGAAGAAGAGACAGTAAAGAGATATAATGTGCCCCTGTCTCACAGACGGTCAATGGCCAAGGCAGGACATTGCTTTTCTGATGCAATATTGGCCCTTCCCTGGCACAGTAGGTGAATGTATTACTGCTTAAGACAGCATTCTTGTCATCATCCATCTACGCAGTGAGCACACTAGGTCCAAAGACGGAACTCTAAAGTTCCCATTCTGTACTTCTCCATCCCTGTTCTGACTCCCCAAGAGTCCCCGAGCCTGGCCATTGTTCTGGCATTCTTTTGGTGGTCTTTTAACACTGCTAATAATAGTAGTAATAGATTGTAATTTAGTGTGCCCTTTTTTGGAGGGGGATTCATAGTGTTTTTTAGTCTGTCTTGTTTGACATTTCAAAATACCATTTTCCTACTGGGTAAACGGAGGCACGAAGCAATAAATGGCACGTGCACTTAGCAGGAGAACAAGGGCTAGAACCTAGAATTGTAAATTTTATTAAAAACATCTACCAATTGTAATGTGCTAAATTCATGATTACAGATCAGTTTGGAATGGGATCTCATGCGCAACACAATATGCATTTGGATTGGTTAAAATAGAAAGTAACTAGGCTTCCTGTCCCGCTATGACATTTTCTGTACCAGAAAAAAAAATCACAGAAAATATAAAAGATTATGGATTACTTTAAGGGTTACCAAATGTTTCAGATTGTTTTTTTAAATGAAGAGGTAATGAGGAAATTTGGGGAAAAAAATTGTATAGTCCTGTGTGCATCCTGGAGAGCAAAATAGGTTTAGCACAAACCAATGTATTTGGCTTCCCGTGATCTACATATTTGTATCTCCAACTCATAATATCATCATTAAGAGAAGGTTTCAGAAAAGTTCACCAAGGGAGCTATTAATGCAGGTGTACAAGACCTCCGCCTTTTATTTCTCAAACTGGGTTACCTTCCAAATTTAGGAAACTATGGTAACAAGCATCACAGTGGGCAAGCAATTGACAACCACCGCAAACTAGTTAGAGCCAGAGCTAGATACAGAGAAAGGTGTAGGGATGTGCACAGGGGCTACACAGGTGGAGAATAGGTAGACGTATGCACACGGACAGGATCTTAAGAAATGTGCCTTGGATGAGTTTGATTAGGGGAGACTTCCACTTTCTAAATATACATCTGGATGAGGTCACTCATGTACAATGAAACATAAGAAATCATAAGGATTAGAAAGCAAGGAAAGGCACAACAAGGAAAGGGAAGAAAAACAAAAAAGAAAACCACTGTGGTAGAGTTTTGACAACAAGACCCTTGGTATGAAAAAAGGTCTAAGCCATTTGACCCTATGGCATCGGTGCTCTCATCATCCTTTGGCAACTAAGCAGAGACATAGGGGCAAAAACCACCTGGAGGGTGGGCAAATCCCTTCCCCTGCCAAGCACCTGGGCTCAAGGATCGGACATGGATGGGGTCTCTGGAAAGCAGCGGCGCCCAAGCCTCTTGTGGCAGCCTGTGCCAGCCCTGGCAGGAACGATGCCTGTGGTGGCCATGGCGCCTGCCCCTGCGCCTGCCCGGGTGGAGTATGGGACGGAGGGTGGGAAGGGCACTGGGAAACTCCCTTCCTGGCTAGAACTACACAGGTCCCTGCCTTGAGATGAGATTCATAAAACATGCAGATTACTCAGGCAACCTTGGACTGGTAAACTTTTATGTAAAATCTGAAGTTGCCAATTCATAATTTGGCCAAATAACACAAAATGATAATAATAACAAAACATTACCACAAGACATTATTTTATCATAAAAAGGCTAACATCAAAAAAAATAAAAAGGACAACTTCTTGGGGTAGAAGATCATTTTTTCAATTGAATAAATTTAGCTCTAAGGAAAGCTCACTCTATCATCCTAATTTTAGCATTTTTCCCTGGACTGGTGAGAACTTTGCCCAGAGCAATAAAAATTAATATGATAACACTCCAGAGGGCAAGCTTTCTCCTCTTCGCTTGCTGAAAGGGCTGACTTTACATTCTCCCCTCCTCCCTCTGGGTCTCGCCCCCTTGTGACCTATTTCCTGCCCGGTTTCTTTGAAGAGCTGGACCACGGACAGTGAGCAGGCAGTTAGTGCGTGGCCACAGGGCAGGAGGTGGTTATCTGCACTCTCCTTCCTGGCAGCACAGTTTAGAGATGGCCACCCTGATGCCGAAGCTGACATCATAGCGTGTGTGGCATTCCTGCCCAAATGTGGGAGCGCATTCCCTTGTTAGTCCACCTTCTTTATTTAAGCATCAAGGCAAAAATAGAACATTCTCATTCTGTTCTCTGTTCTCCCTCTCTCCCTCCCTCTCTCTCTGTCTGTCTCTGCAATTCCTTCCTTGTTGGCAAAGCAAACCATTAAAGGGCTACAGTGTTAACATTTGGAGAGAAAAAAATGTCGATTTTAAATGTTTATGAATAAACCACACTATGTAAATGCACAGCCTTTCAGTAGACTTAAAATATAAAAATGGAGGTCCGATCGGAAAAAATAAGCAAGGCAAGCACAGAGTGACAACGGGAAAAGTCCCCAGCAACTTTGAAAACTGGGGGGTATTTTGTCACCTCTTAAGAAAACCAGTGCTTCCAGGATTTTTGACAGCTTTTGGCTAATGAAATGAAAATTAATGGTAGGTCCTTGTCATAGGTTATCCCTAAAAAAAATGATAGGCAAGATGACCTTTTGACATCAGGAGGGGGAAACCAGTTGGCATCACATTAACTTTCCTGATGGCGTCTTACGAGGCACACTTTTGAGGCTGAAACCCCGTCTCAGACATTCCCAACAAGAGCAGGAGGAGCACTTACCGGGTCTCCCCCAGAGGCGAAGGAGATGGACCGCATGTGGTGGTTCGCTATGATCTGCCAGGCCCAAAACGAAAAACAAGATGTGCTGTTATCATCCTTTCCACGTCTCGGAAAGCCAACTGTTTATTGGCAGGCATTACAAAGTGACACATTTTCCTGAGAGTTGGTACCCATAGGAAAGTAAAAATTATCAAAGTAATAACAGTAGATAACCTTTCATGACTGATGGCTGCTGTCCCGCGCTTTGCCAGATGATCTCATCTAAACAAGCAGCCAGTGACATAAGAACTGCTGTAAGCCCGTTTTACAGGCGAGGAGTCCGAGTCCACAGGGGCCAAAAGACTTGCTCAGAGTCAAAGAGCTAGTTATCGGCAGAGCTGTGATGGAACACAGGGGGCCAGGGTCTTAACAACCATGCCTCTTCCAGAAGGAAACTGTCTCACCCACACACCAGAACACCTCACCTTGCAGATCTGATTCCTAGAACACACTGGGTCTCTGATACGGACCTCACGGCTAGAATGGGGGGAAGTGTGCCCACCCCCGCATTTCATCCCATTTGTATCATGAGCGTATAAATTAGAAAGCCAGCCTCCAAGATTCAAAGTCAGTACCATCTAGAGCACTCTTGTAATTTATCAATTTAAAACTCAGAGGGGACAATCCAAGTTCATTTTAAAATGGGAAATTTCCATTAGCTGTACAAATTGCAGTGTACAATGGAACTTAGTAGACACTGAGTAAATTAGAAGCTGCCCTAAATTTTAAAAGCTACGTAAGTCTTCCACGCTATTTTTATCTTTTTAAAGACAATGTAATGACACTGAAGTAAATTTCCAGGGGTGGGAATAGAGCGCTTGTCTCCACCACACCCTAACCGGGTTCCTTTCTGTAGTCCCCTCGGACCCTGGCCCTTGGGCAGGCAGGTAGAATTTACACAGCCATAATCATAGATCCCAGTGATTTGTCCAAACATGCTCCTGTGAAACTTGAAATAAAATATAACTGAATTATAAAACGAAATGGGATAGTTTTTAATGACTACTTCAGTTGTTGGCACTTGCAAAAAGTCAGGATCCAGAGAAAGCTGGGTGTGTAAGTGCATAGAGAACGAGGCCGGCCTCAGCCTGCGCCCGAGCCAGGCAGACTTTAGCTAAAACAGTGGCCCTGCTCAGTGGAATCTCGCCCCAGCTCAGGGGTAGAGGGCTCCTGAGAGGCCAATGAGGAAATAGCACTCACCAAATAATGATAAACTATGGCTTCCAAATTTTAAATGTTTGCTTATTTAATTTTTGATCATAAGGCAGCTCTACAACTGGGGTTTGGGAATTAGATTGGAAGCTATGATCTGGGGAAAAACATGAAAGTCATATTTGGCCAGCATGAGGCATGACCACTGTGGTCGAGCGTCACCCCTTTGGGTAAGAGAGAAACTGAAAACGGGAGTGAAAAAATGAGCGCTGATTAACCCAAAGCGTGTGTTTTTGCTCTAAACGCTGCATCTTGTTTCTTCTGCTGGGAACTCTGAAAAGACAAGAGGGTGTGGTCTTTCTGCTGTCTCTCTGGATGGAGAAGGGCGTGTCCAGCCTGGCTGTTCTCAATTTGCTATAGCCAGGCCCAAAAGTTAGCCGGAAGGGACAACCAGAGCCCTGCATGCTGTCCCTCCTGCCCCATGGCCGCAGACTCACCATCCGAGGAGCTCAGCACCCCACCCCCAGGGCAAGAAGACCCCACCCGGACACCCTCACCCCACTGCCACGTCCCAGGATGGAGCAGAGCCAAGCTGGCCCCTCATCCCAGTGCTCTGAGCATTTGCTTTCTCTTTTATTGAGGTGGGCAAGGGCAATTCTGGGAGGAGATCCCATAGAATTGAGGCACCTGAGGACTAAACAGAAGGTCCCCAAGACATATAGAAAAAGAACACTGGCTGTGACGGAGCGCGCCGAGCCCGGCGGACTGGACTCTACACAACGGGCGCTCAGCCGAAGACCCTGCCAGAGAAAGGCTGAGCCTGTCCAGCACGTTGACTCCACAACCTCCAGAGCAGATTAAAGATAAAAAGACTCAAGGGATTGTCTACGGTTCCGTGAGGATAAAAGAATCGAGGGAGAAGTGGTTTCCAGTTACGGCAAAACAAAGCCATGTTGCTTCTCATTTCTCCGCCGGATCTAGGATCTATTTCAAAGCCCTGGTGGGAGGTGGAGGACTAAAGGAAGCCGGGGGAATGCTGCTTGCTCATCTGGGTGATACGGAAATCAGTCAATACGAACATGTATAGCAACGGAAAGGCCACCACGTGCACCCCTGGTAACACACCATCAGAATCAGGCAGTGTCACGCGGAGGTCACAGCCGAGTGCCAGCTCACGCTGCTGGCCCCAGAGGCTGAGCCCAGGCCAGGCAGGGCAAGGCAGTCTACGCTCCACACCTCCGGTATACTGCACAAGCATTTTACTTCCTTTGTGCCGCATTTGACCCTCAGAACTGCCTTGTTTAGCCAGGACAGCTACTTACATACCCGTTTTACCAGCTGAAGAAATGAACAATAGATAGATGGAGAAGCCTAAGAGACGGACACGACCAAGAACACACCCACCCTAAATGGAATTAACCTTAATGAATATTGTGGTTGTGTCGCTGCAGTCAGCTCCAAATCCATTCACACGGGCTATGCCACAGACACGCCATGTCCCATCGCCCTACAACACTATGTACTACAAGATGCTCCAAAATAACAAGCTACTAAGGGAAAAAAATACTGTCAATTGGACTATGCCATCCACTTCAAAGGTGATAAAATAAAATGTGGCCTATAAACCAACAAAATATGATATACAAATAAAAAAATAGGGGCAAGGACATTAAGAGAAGACTTGGGCACATATGTCACCTTTGTTTACATTGCAAGTAAACCAATGATTTCCAGCATTATCCTCCCCCGAAAAAGGTAGTTTATAGCAGAATTAAAGAGAACCAATTTCATCCATCCTTCAGTTGGTGACCAAAGTGGTCAAAGTTCATAGACTAGTAAAGATTTGATGGAAACATATTCCAGGTGAGCTCAGTACGGCTGCAAATTAGACGCTTGTGAAACACCCATCATTTGGGGTTGTCAGCAGGGACGGAAATCTGAGCACCCACAGACCTGTTTGGAGTCGGGTGTCCGCAGGTTCAGACTGGCGGTGGAGATGGTCAGAGAGATACTCATCCCCGCAAACTGGAGGTTGCTCTTTCCCAAGATGCTGGACAGCATTTTGCTAGGAGGCTGTGAAATCAAAGAGCAGTATTTTAGCTTATGTTTACCGGAGGGCACACTATCTGGGCCTTTGTGTCTTTCCTGTCTAAAAGGGTGGGGACACCAACGTCTGCTATAGCCCCAAACCCTCACTGACTGTCCCTTCCTCCTTAGGCACAGGAAAACAAAGCGAAAGGAATGAGCTGGGAGGGTGGGATTCGGGGCTAACATGCACATTCTAGAATATGCAATATGCAAATTGCAAACCACCTAATATGCAAACACTGAGATGAAGACCCTTGCAGGCAGTCAGATGGCAGTCAGAGGCGTCAGTGTCTCATGGGGCTCCCTTGTATGTAAACCCAGGGAAAGTGCTACAGGCCAGGCCCAGCCCAAGCTTGCGGACTCAGAAACCTGGCTGCTTCCACCACACCACAAGTCAAACTACCTCTCAGGAGAAGACTAAAATGCACCAGCTCTTGGGGCTTACGAGCCATCCCAGAGAATTGTGAGGATGCTTGTTGCTGAAGGGAATGGACCACAGATCTTTTGGCCCAAAAAGGTCAGGACTCTCCTAAACTGTCCAATTAGAATCCAATGGGCCTAGAGCCAGCTCAAGGATGGACAGACACAGTCTGGCTGTACGTGGTGTACCTATCACCCCATCAGAAATGTCCTTGGCACAGGACAGACAGGCTGCGTTTTCCGGCCAGGCCCCTTCTCTCTGGGGACCTGGAAGGGCACTACCAACCCACGTCTCTCTGTCCTTCGGGACCAAGCTATCCTTTGATTTGGGGTTAGAATCCTCTCTGTTAATTAGTTTCTAACCAAGTACACACTGTTGTTAATCTCCTGAAGGAGCTATTTAAAAACAGAGATGCCCAGGCCCCACCCATGAGATTCTGATCAAGTACAGTTGGGTGGAACCCAGAAACGGGCAAGGTGGCCACTCCTCTCCGTGCCTCAGTTTTCATCGCCTGCAACATGGGGATATTCAGCTGTGTTCTAGCACTGGCTTGTACCAGCTAATGAGGTCCAATCATTAAATTTAGGAATTTTATAATCTGGCCATTAAACACAGCTGTTATTAAAAATTAAATTATGTAAACTTACAATTAAATAAATTACATTTAAAAAACAGATAATAAATCCTCGACCCTCATCCCTTCCTAATTGTTTTGCTGTATTAACTATTAGCTCCGCTTTTCCGGTTACTTGTATCTGTTGGACCTGTACAGTGGACGAGCTACTGCACATCTCTTCCCGACTCCGTTTTCAGAAACAGCATGTCGAAAGCTAGAAATCAGCCGCAGTGGAAGCATTTGCACCACAGAAATTGGCAAATGCTGCAAATTCAGTGCTCTCGATCTCCTTCCCAACCCAAGAGCTGGGTGATATCTACTGTAAAAAGTTGTTACAACTAAGGGAGTTGATGGATACAAAGTGCTCAAAGAACTGTCTGGCCCTGTCTTAAGTGTTTGTTGTTATCATGATCTTCAGGGTTAAAGCCACAGTGAGTGACCAGGGTGTCACTTCTGGGACAGTGGCAGCTAACTGTCCTCAGCCTCGTAGGAGAGAGAGCAATGTAAACTCTTTCTGCTTTTAGAAGTGACAAGAGCCAGGCCACAGAAAGAGGACAACGAGCAATTCTCTGTGATTGAAGATACTGAGAGGTGAAATGAGAGCGGAAGGAGGAGACATGGCTAAACGCAGAGCATGAGCATGGCACCTTTCTCTTCTTGAAGGCTCCTTTGGCACCAGGGACAGCTTCGCAGACTCGGCTGATGGCTTCCCTGTGGAGGACAGGAAGAAAGATCCATTTATCATGTGTTGATCAGAATTATGGAACCCAGAAACACTACACTTGCATGACTAGAGAAAATGACTGCCTATTTATTTCAGCATAGAAAATAAACAGCTGTCAATTTAGCAATCAGCCAACTACTCTTCTAAAATATAAAACTAAGCAAAACACAGACAGGTCATCTCTGACTGGCAATATTCGAGTTCTGTTCGTTGTGGTGGTTGTATGCCAATAGTGTATGTGTACCAATGCCACATCTTTTAAGGGACGTTTGGCTAAGACTCCATTTTTTAAAATCAGCACCCTAAAATGTAACCTTCCCAATGTTATCTTCATTTCTGTGGTCAGGACACTAGGCCCACACCTAATCAATTACTGCTAAGGATCAAAAAAACCTTCTGCAGTGAGTTAGAATACAATAAATTTGGTCCTTGCGTTTCATTTCCAAGTTCTGCAGGAAATAGTATAAAATCCAGAGGGTTTGGAAGGAGACCTCCCATAGCATATGCAGCAGCCAGAGTGAGGTTATGTGCAGGGCAGCACCAGGGAACTGCACCGGTGGAGCAGCTACTACATCCAGGTGACACAGGAAAGTGACCCCCAACGCTGGGAGCCACTAGAGGTCCATGCGGGTCCTTGGCTTCGCACTAGAAAGAATTCAGTAGTGAGCCAACAGTATAAAGCGAAAGTGAGATTTATTGAGAAACTACAGAAAGTCTACTCCACAGGCAGAGCAGAGGCCGGCTCTGCCTGCAGAAGAGAGCTGGTCCCTGGTTCCTGCTGCCTTTCGATCTAAGCCTCTGCTTAGTTAACAAGGGGAGGAATATTCATGCAAAGGGCAGTGTCTTCCTGGACTCGGGCGATGCCCTCTATTCCTCCACCATCTTGGCTCTAACTGGTGGGAACTTGCCCTGCCTCCGTCCTGCTTTGAGCAGGGCGGTTTGAAATTTGTTTTGAGACTGCCTGACCCAGTTGGGCAATGCCAGCAATGCTGAACGCAAAACAGGCCCTGCCCGTCCCATCTCACAGGCACGGTCCAGTGCGGGACCAGCAAGCCAGAGGGCACAGGGAGCGCGAGGGAGCACGACGCCATGGAGGCGAGGGCCGGGGCAGGCAGTGAGGACCAGGGCGACAGCAAAGGGGTGCTGAGGAGCAAACACGCCTTGTGACTCCACCTACGTGAGAAATGGCTGGGAGTTGGCCAAAGGTGGCTCCACATTGGGGACCCAGATAGGAGCGGTGAATGTCTCCACTCCCACACAGAGGAGGAGAAAATAGCAGGACATAGAGAAAAATAAACGGGAATTTGGAGACACAATAAATGAGAAAGAAGAAAATGGGTACTCGGAAACATTCTACAAACTTTCCACGGTGAATATTCTTTAAATTGATCCCTACCATGCAGGCGAACCATAATCCCGGTCACAAGGTGGTGCTTTTAAGAGAATGCCAGGCAACTGTGGAGTAGGCTCTGAAGCAGTGTGACTTGGAAAAGGCAAAGTGAGGAACAAAGGGTTTTGGCGTTGATACTTACTCACATTCACTTTATAACACTATTATGACTGTGGCTCTACCAAAGTGATCAATCATGTATCACCCAAAGTACTTCTAAAAGTAAATCCTATTGAAGGTCAAGTTGTCTCTTTGTAGAACTATAGGAGCCCCAGTGTCTACATTTTATCTGTTTAATTTTTTTAAAAAACAATCCAGTGACTTTCTGCATTGTGTTTATTACATTAAGTGATATCTTTAGCTGAGCAAGGCAGACAAACCCCTGATGGTCCCAGCAGGCTAGAGAGGCACGGCATGGTGGAGTCTCTCCTAAGTCATTCTTTAAACACTCGTAGAAAGCCTCAGTTATCCGCAAGTCACACAGCGCTGAGCAGCAGGCCTCTGATCCTTCTGTACTCCCGGGGGAGGCAGGGAGGAACCACACATCAGCACTGAGAAGGGATTACGACGTGCTGCAAATTATGAACTGTTCCACCCAGTGCCTCCTCACACAGAATAGCATGCAAGGGTCTCAGGGCACATTTGCAAATGTAAGAAGTTTCAGAAATTTCCCAGAGCTCGGGTACTTAACAAAAATCCTAAGGAGCCTGCTTGTGAGCCTTTAGAATCCCCAAAGGGGTTTTCAAATTGAGCCGCTTTTCAGAAAAATGTTTTCCTTCATCATTGGCATAAATTTGTTTCCAATGTTCACATCATAACACGTGTGTGGGGATTCTCATTTCAGCCAGGCCGATGGTATCTATTTCTGTTTGAAATAGAAATGTGACATAACTATTAATAACTTCAATATTTACATGTCTGAAATGAGTTACTTAAACTCTAAAATCTAATTTTAAGTGTAACTATTCTCAATTTCCCTCCGTACTGTTTGAGTGCAGTGCATTTTGGTGAGCAGTACTGTTCCAGTTTGTTCACTTAGCAATAATTATTTAGCTTTGTGTAATCCATTTAATCCCCGTTTGAGTTCCAGGTACCGATTTTGCCCTGTTTTTAATAATAGAGATTGCTTCTTAATATTCTGTTCCGTGTGCCCACATTTCAGGGAGCCAAATCATGGCCTCAGAGCTCAGCTAATATGAAAATGGACCATTTGGCAAGCTCCGCGGTCAGCTGAAAGGAACCGAAGCCAGCCCTGCCCCAAATGCAAGCCTTTGCTTTCCTCCTGATTTTACCATCTTCCCCTCTTCAGGCTGAAATTCTCGTCAATAGGGCGAGTACCATTCACAGTTAATGACATTTTCATTGGAATGTAGAATTTTAGAACTGGACCCTTTGAATTGATGTAGCTCCATCCTTCTCCCTCCTCATCCATCTCACTGTGGCCCAGCCCATTGCCCCAAACACACACACACTTTGCAGACAGAAATAATGAAAAATGAAACAGTAGAGGAGTTAGATGATTTCTGCCCTCCTGGGTTTACATGCATTTAGCAGGGGGAAGGGGAAGGATGACAAGCAAACAGATACATAAAACAGCAAATGGAGATCAAGTTCATGAAAAAAAAAAAGCAAGGAGTGAGCCACGTGGTGCCCCTGGCTCCGGAGGAGGTGACGTTTGCTGGGTGGGCAGCTACCCAGGGAAAAGTGAAGCTGGGCTCGTATCTCCCGCCTTATGTGTAGATAAATTCTAGATGGGTTGCAAATGGGAATTTGCTTGTAAAAAAACCATGAAAGTACTAAAAAGAAACTGGGAAGGACATTTTTTAATTATCTTTGAGTAGAAGGATGATACAAAATCCAGAAACCATAAAAGAAAAATATTGACACAGTCAATAGCATAAAAATAAAAATTTATGCACAAGAAAAAATGGTAGTATTTCACCGTCAAGGAGAGAATAGCTTTAATATGAGTCAGCAAGGAAAATACCAAAAGCCCAATGGAGAAATGAGCAAAGGATATGAACAAAGAGTTCACAGGAAAGGTAATACAAATGGCTCTTGAAAATACTAAAAGATCACAACTTTACTCATAACAAGAAGGCAAATTAGAGCCTAAACTCAAATTCCGTTTTCACAGCCAAAGACTGAAGCTTGGTAATGCCGTGCGGGGACACAGACGCTTGCAGGTTGGTGAGCACGGAGCTGGGCACAGCCTCAGCGGGTGCCATCTGGTCACATCCCCAACAAAACGGAAGATGCACAAACCCTTTGGTCCTGGAGAATGTTTGCTCTAAACGCATTCAGATGGGCTAGATGACTTGAGTAACATGTTGATGGCAGCAATATTTTTAATAGACTGCGGGGAAATTATCAATGACTACCATTAAGACCCAGTTTACCAAATTGTGATCCATCCATACAGTGGACCACCAACACGGCTGTGCCACTTCCAAGGGATATGCCTTGAGAGCCTTGTTTATGCCCATTCTCTCCCCCGCTCCCTCCTCAGCACCCCCCAGTTCCCACAAGTTGCTCCTGCAAAATCACCAGCTCCCTCCACCATAGCAAATCCAGCCGGACCCTCGCTGACCCTCCACTGCTTGGTTCGACTCTCCTGATGCCTCCACCTCTGGTGCTCCTTGATCGCCCCACCCCCACTCGTATGAGCTTCTTGCCTCTCTGAGACTCTGGAGACCCTAAATGTGGAAGCTGTAACGCCTGGCGCATCGCCTCTCCTCTGCTGTGTGACCTGGGCCTCGGGCGGGTGCGGCTGCAGTCAGGGCTGTTCTTGCCCTGCCCCCACCCTTCTGTTGCAATGCACTCAGTGGGCCCATTGGGTCCCCAGCCCAGACCAAGCCCCTATCTAATCCACTCGCTTTCACACAAGAAAAAGTCCTCCCTCACTAACACATCACATCAGCAATCAACATGTCCAGGCCCAGCAGAACAGCAAAGACCCTGAACTTCAAGTAAAGTGAAAGCGCTCCTCCTCCCTCCCAAGGCCTGCCCAGGGCTGCAAACCTCCAGATGGCTGTGGAAGAAAGCTCCTCCTAACCTCAGAGCTTCAGCTCCTGGCCCCGTGGCAGGGTGGGGTGACTGCGGGGGTGGGTACAGAGAGGTCAGGGGTCAAGTGGTCACTCCAACAGCCCCACAGTACGCCTGTGGTTAGTAGCTGACTCCTCACAGAGACACTTTCCTTTCTTCTTTAAGGCTCCTCCCCTAGGAGTATGAGGGTGGCCCTGGGGTGAAAAGGACAGTGTCCGTTCATCCCCAGGCACCAGCCCGCTCCCAGCATCCACACCAGTAGGAAGCTGCAGTCTCTTGCTGCGGACATGGCTCTGATCTTCAGCAGAAAGCCCTTGGAGTGAGGCCACAGAGGTGCCCCCACCCCTGGGACCAGCACCTCTGCCAGGCTGCAGTGGGAGGGTGGTTTCTCCCCAAATACAGCACCTCCTGCTGTGGATTTCACTTGTGCTGTTGAGACATTGGTCCACGGGTGATGCAGACCCAAAGTATGCATCATCTCCTCGAAGCCCTTCACTCTGTTTGAAGCCAAAGGGAACCATCCGCCCCCTCCCCACTGGGGGGCTCACAGGGCACTAAGGACTTGCTCCTTAATTCCCAACCTATTCACTTTATACCTTCAGGGTGAGTGTTGGGCAAAGTGCAGCAAAACGGATTCTCGGCCGTCTTCCCAAGCCCTCCGTGAGTGGTTCAGCGCCGCAGCC
Source organism: Indri indri (assembly GCA_004363605.1). NCBI lineage: Eukaryota > Metazoa > Chordata > Mammalia > Primates > Indriidae > Indri > Indri indri. The sequence continues at coordinate 61,332 of RJWJ010003211.1, forward strand.
CTCAGTTTGGACACCTGGGCCCTTGAACCTCAGGTAAAACGGAGCCAGAGAGTCCCAATTTACCCTGAGGTTACCTCCACCCATCTCCTGTCCGAAGGCGTGTCATCATCTCTGGGCTGGATATGCCTTCTGCCACAGCCACTCACCCACTGTCATCTCTAGCCCCACCATCTCTGAGTCCCAGGACATAACAGATAATTACCACACTCAGTTGCTGTCTCCATTTCAATGTCTTAAAGTCACCCCAAACTTGATGTTTGCAAACCCAGCCTTCATTTTCCCCACACCAAAAACTTTCCTCCCCTGTCTTCCCGGGCAGAAAATGGCGCCAAAGTCCACCCTGCAGCTCCTGCCCCCTGTGTGGGTCCCGGGTGCCTCCCTTACAAGCCACACACCAAACGTCACAGCCCCGCCCTCTGGGGAGAAGGTGCGATGCTCTGTGCCCCCAAGAAAGCCATGGAGGGTAGGAGACAGGGTAACATGGGGCATGGTGGCGAAATGCCAGCCATGGCACACACTGTGGACAGCTAAGCACGAGTCCATCTGCCTGAGGAGCAAGAGGTCCGTCAGTCACCTGGTCAGGAGAAGCCTCAGTGCGAGAGGACTTGGTTGCAAAGGGAAGCAGGGGAGGATGTAACAGGGAAACACAAACTGGAACTTGGACCAGGAGGGAGCAGAGCAGGAAGGTGGAAGCGGGAGGGGCTGTGGCTGGCTGGGGCCAGGTTTGCCGAGAGTTGTGAAAGACAGGCAGAGGTGCTGAGGGCTCAGATGCAGGTCCGAGAGGCATCGGGGTGCACTGAGGAGCAGGAAAGTATGGAGGAAGCACTGGTTTGGTAGAAATAGAGTACAGTGAAAATTACTCTAGTCACAGTGCGCAGACAGATGGAGAGAGCTGAGGAGCCACAGCAGGAAGGTGAGCGGGAAGTTATTGATGTTATGGAGGCCTGGCCTTGGGTGGTGAGAGTGAATGTGAAAAGAGGACCGTCTGGAGAAAAGATCCACAGACCTGCCTAATTACAGTGAGTGTCATGAGGGTGGGACCACAGATGACCTGCTCTTCCATCCTGGTCCAGTGGGTCACTGTCTCCGTCCTGAAGCCCTGAGACAGCAGGGGGCCGTGTCTGAGAGCCCATACGCAGCAAGGACAGAGCCAGGGAGGTCACCAGGCCAGTCAGATGGCACCTGGGAGCCCAGGCACCAGGAGCACGAGTCCAAAGGCAGGGGGACGGTCAGAACCAATGGCTTCTCCCCAGTTTCATCCACAGCCCGATAAGTTTCAGTTTCCCCACACCCACGCACCAAAGCATTCAACTGTAACCAAATTATTCAGTAAGACTTAAGGAGTCAAAAATTAATTTTAGGCATCAAAATACCCTAAACTTGATTTTCAGAAAGTCATTTCACCAGGATATGAACCACTTCAATCCTGCATGGTGCAAGCATAACCAGAGTCATGAACTTCAAAGTCTGCACACCACTTGCGAAATCAGTAAGGTGCCAAAGCAGCTTCCCTGACTATTCACACCTTCGCAGTCACTTGTGCTGCTGTCGCCCCAACATTCTCCTGAGACCTCGTTCTGTGCCTCAACACCTGATTTACTCCAGAAATGTGTTTAAACATACAGAATAGCTATAAATAATTACTGGTTGATAGCTACTAAACAAATGCAAAAAAATAACATCCTGTAAGTTCTCATAAAAACCCCAATAAGGAAACTGAAAAGAGATTCCTTAACCATGCTGAAAAGTATGTCACAAGATGAAAGATAAGCTCTTAGAATTACTAAGAATGTATTAATCAAAAAAGTAAAGCCCACCAAGACAATATCAAGGCTAAAATTCCTTTGATGGCTAAAATAGCTAATTAGAGAGGGGCCAGGATGGACTAGAAGCAGCCTGTACACGCTGCTCTCATGGAGAGGCTTGGAGGAGGTGAGTGAATGTCCACCTTCAGATCAACCACCTAGGAGAGAGCACTGAAAGTGAAAAGAGAGGCCACAGGAAGCATCCAAAGTGAAGGAGAAGACAGAGAGGCAGCCCGTTCTGTGGTTTGGAGGTACCCAGGGAAGACAAGCACAAACACAGAGAAGGCACAGAGGAGAGGATCCCAGAGCTCCACACTCTCCCCCACTACCATTGCTGTCCAAGCTGCAGGAAGGATCCTCCACTGCAGAAGGCCACGGGACTGACATCGGGAGCTATCTGGAGATTGTGCAGTGGCATTGCTCTGGAGAGAGGGCACAGTGGTGATCCACTGGCTCATGAACCCTATGTGCTGTGGTTGGTGCCATTTTAAAATCCTAGGCCCAGAGTGCTGCCTCTATCCAGAGATCAGATCAGTTGCTGCTGCCTCCCCATTGGGAAGCCAGGCAGGAGTCCTATGAGCAGGAGCCACACATCCCCACTGCAGCTGGGGGACCTGGGAAGGCTGACAATGGGCTGCACTCAAGCCGGCACCTGCCCACTGACAGATGCTGCTGCCTGTGGATCTGAGTGAGGCAACCCTCCAGCCAACACAGACCATCAACTGCTGCCACCCACGGGCATGGATGAGCTACAAGAGCCAAAAAACACCGCTGCCCATGGATCTAATCCAGGCAGCTCTCAAGTCAGCACAGGCTGACATTCACCACTGTCGACAGAATGAGGTGGGGCATTCACTCACTCTGCAATGCAGGGACCGCCAGTGACAACCACAGGGGAAAGGTGAGGCAGGAGACACAGGGGAAAAGCAGTGTTAAACACTCAAAGTGCATCCACCCATCTCATGCTGGGTCAGTCCTCCAGAGATGGACACAAGTGTGCCATCCAGGGACCTTTCCTTCTCTGCACTAAGTAGGAGAGTTCCCAGCAGAGAAGAACAGGTGCACCACAAGCTTATCTGTCTTGAACTGAAAGAAGAAATTTCTGGTGAGAAGGAGCCAGAATAAGAACTCTGGCAAAATGAAAAAAACAAGCTGTTTTGACACCCCTCATAAGATCACAATAGATCTCCAGTAAAGGACTCCAAGCTAAAGGAAATTGTCGAAATGTCAGAGATGGAATTCAGAATATAGATGGCAAACAGGATGAACAGGATTGAAGACAAAGTTGAAAACCAATACAAAGAAGCCAAAAAAAGTTTTCAGAATATGAATGAAAAAAACAAAAAACTCACTAAAAAGGTAGAAAAAATAAGAAAAGATACAACAGAACTTAAAAAAATGAAAGAGTCATTTAGGGAATTTGAAAATACAGCAGAAAGTTTCAAGAGCTGTCTAGACCAAGCACAAGAAAAAAGTCTCAGAGCTTGAAGACAAGGTTTTCAAACTAACTCAATCAGTCAAAGAGGCAGAAAAAAGAATAAAGAATAAATAGTCAGAGAAGTATGGAACTATGAAAAGTGGGCCAATATAAAAATTGTAGGTATCCCTGAGGGAGGAGAAGAAAAAGCAAAAAGCATGGAAAACCCATTGAAGGGAGTTATTGAGGAAAACTTCCCTGGTATCATCAGAGATTCAGATATCCAGATACAAGATGGTCATCAAACACTGGGAACATTTGTAGCAAATAAGACATCTCCAAGACACGTAGTCATCAACCAACCTGGCCAAACTCAAAATGAAGGAGACAACTCTATAAGCTGCAAGATGTAAGCAGTAACTAACCTACAAAGAAAACCCATCAGGCTAATAGCAGACTTCTCAGCAGAGACCTTCCAAGCCAGAAGGGATTGGGGCCCCATTTTTAGTCTTCTTAAAGAGAACAATTGCCAGCCAAGAATATTGTACCCTGCAAAAGTAATTTTCATAGATGATAGAGAAATAAAGACTTTTCCAGACGAGCAAACACTAAGAGAATCTGTCACTACTAAACTTGCCCTACAGGAAATACTTAAAACTGCATTATACATGAACAGCACAATACATACGCGCTGGTATAAAAACAATCAAAAGTTAAAGCTCACAACTCTTATAAAACAGTAATGCAAGAGAAAAACAAAGCAACTAGGTGTCTTTCAACATGATGAACAGAACGGTATCTCACGTATTAATACTAATATTGAACATTAATGATCTTAATGCTCTACCTAAAAGATACAGACTTGCTGAATGGATGAAAAAACACACCCCAAGTATATGCTGACTCCAAGAAACCCTACTAACTAGCAAGGATTCTCATAGACTCGAGGTAAAGGGATGGAAAAAAATATTTCACACAAACAGAAACCAAAAGCAAGCAGGAGTAGCTATCCTCATATCAGATAAAATAGAGTTTAAATCAACAATGGTAAAAAAAAAAAAAGGGGACAAAGACAGTCATTATATCTTGGTAAAGGGAGTAATTCAGCAAGAAGATATAACAACCCTAAATATGTATAGAGGAGTTCTATGGGATATAGTAAAAGTTGTTCTAAGAGGGAAGTTCATAGTCTTAAATGCTTACATCAAAAAGATAGATCACAAATAAACAACCTAATGTCACACCTCAAGGAACTAGAAAAAGAAGAACAAATCAAACCCAAAGCTAGCAGACAAAAAAGAAATAACAAAGGTCAGAGCAGAATTAAAAGAACTGAAAATAAAAAAAAAAACAAAACCAAAGGATCAATGAAACAAAAAGTTGTTTCTTTGAAAAGATAAACAAAATTGATAGACCACTGGCTAGATTAACCAGAAATAGAAGAGAGAGGACTCAAATAAGCTCAATCAGAAATGAAAAAGGAGACATTACAACTGATACAACAGCAATACAAAATATCATTTATGACTACTATGAAAACCTCTATGCACACAAACTAGAAAATCTACAGGATATGGATAAATTTGTGGAAACAGGTGACCTCCCAAGCTTCCTGAATCAGGAAGAAATAGAAATCCTGAATAGACCGATAATGAGTAGTGAGATTAAAACAGTCATGAAAACTTCCCCAACAAAAAAAGCCCTTGACCAGATGCATTCATAGCCAAATTCTGCCAGACTTACAAAGAAGAATTGGGATGTATTCTACTAAAACTGTTCCATAACATCGAGAAGGAGGGAATCCTCCCTTATTCTGCAAAGCCAGTATCAACCTGTTATCAAAGCCAGGAAAGGACACATCAGAAAAAGAAATCTACAGACCAATATTCCTTATGAACATAGATGCGAAAATTCTCAACAAAACGCTAGCTTCGGTTTGAATTCAACAGCGTATCAAAAAGATAATTCATCATGATCAAATGGGTTTCATCCCAGGGATGTAAGCATGGTTCAATATACACAAATCAATAACTGTGATTCACCACATAAACAAATTAAAACCAAAGACCATATGATCATCTCAATAGATGTGGAAAAGACATTCAATAAAATACAGTATCACTTCATGATAAAAAAAAAAACCTCAACAAACTTGACATAGAATGAACATACCTCAAAATTTTAAAAGCCATATGTGACAAACCCATAGCCAACATCATACTGAATGGGGAACAGTTGAAATCACTCTCCCTAAGAACCAGAACAAGACAAGAGTGCCCACTGTCACCACTTCTATCCAACATAGTACTGGAAGTTCCTAGCCAGAGCAATCAGGCAAGAGAAAGAAATAAAGGGCATCTAATTGCGAAAGAGGAGGTCAAATTATCCATTCGCCAACAATGATGTGATCTCATACTTAGAAAACCCTAAAGACCCACCAAAAGACTTCAAGAATTAATAAATAAATTCAGCAAAGTCTCAGGTTACAAAATTAATGCACATAAATCAATAGCATTTCTACATACTAGTAACAGTCAAGCCGAGAGTCAAATCAAGAACTGAATACCATTTATAGTAGCTACAAAGAAAATAAAATACCTAGGAATACACTTAACCAAAGAGATGAAAGATCTGTACAAGGAGAACTACAAAGCACTGATGAGAGAAATCATAGATGACACAAACAAATGGAAAAACATCCCACGCTTGTGGACCGATGGAATCAACATTGTTAAATGCCCATACTGACCGAAGCGATTTAGATTCAACACAGTCCCCATCAAAATACCAATGTCGTATTCCACAAAACTAGAAAAAAACAATTCTACACTTCACTTGGAACCAAAAAAGAGCCCAATTAGCCAAAGCAATCTTAAGCAAAAAGAACAAATCTGGAGGCATAACATCACCTGACTTCAAATAATACTACCAGAGTATAGTAATCAAAACAGCATGATAGTGGTATAAAAGTAGAGACACAGACCAATGGGACACAAAAGGGAACTCAGAAATAAAACCATATAGCTATGACCAACTGATCTTCCACAAAGCAGACAACAACATACCCTGGAGAAAAGAAGCCCTATTCAATAAGTGGTGCTGGGAAAACTGGACAGCCACATGCAGAAGAATGAAACAGAACCCCTATCTCTCATCATATACAAAAAATAATTCAAGATGGATAAAAGATTTACATGTAAGCTATGAAAACAAAAAGTTCTAGAAGAAAATGTAGGAAAAACTCTTCTAGACATCAGCCTAAGCAAGAAATTTATGACTAAGACCCCAAAGGCAAACACGGCAATAACAAAAATAAATAAATAGGATTTAATTAAATTAAAAAGCTTCTGCATAGCCAAAAAAAAAATCGATAGAGTTAATGGACAACCTACAGAATGGGAGAAAGGACTCGCAAACTCTACATTCAATAAAGGGCTGATATCCAGAATATACAAAGAATGCAAACAAATCAGCAATTAAAAACAAACCCCATCAAAAAGTGGGCAAAGATATGAGCAGAAGTTTTTTGAAAGACTATAGACAAATGACCAATAAACATATGAAAAAATGCTCAATATCACTAGTCATCAGGGAAAAGCAAATTAAAACCACAATGAGATATCACCTTATGGCTGTCAGAATGGCCATTATGAAAAAGTCAACACAATAGATGCTAGTGTGGATGCAGAGAGAAAGGAATGTTTATATGCTGTTGGTGGGACTGCAAACTAATACCACCTATATGGGAAACAGTATGGAGATTCCTTCCAAAAATCATTTTATCAAAAGACACATGCACTCAAATGTTTATCGCGCACAATTCACAGTTACAGAGATGTGGAATCAACCTAAATGCCCAAAGGTTCGTGAGTGGATAAAGAAAATGTGATAATGTATCACGGAGTAATGCTTCGCTATAAAAAGGAATGAAATAATCTCTTTTGCAGCAACTTGGATGGAACTGGAGATCATTATCCTAAGTAAAGTTTTTCAGGAATGGAAAAAGAAACACCACATGTTCTCACTAATAATTGGGAGCTAAATGATGGGCACACGTGGGCACAAAGAGATGTAAAAGGCATTGTAAACCAAGAAGCGGGGAGAAAGGGGGTAAGTGGTAAAACTTACCTATCGGGTCCACACTATTCCCACACTATTCTGGTGATGGGCACATAACAGCCCCAACTTAAGCATTATGCAAGGTATCCATATAACAAAAACATTCGTACTCCCTTAATATTTTGAAATGTAAAAAAATAATAAATTTCACTTGAGGTCACAAGTGGCACCACAGACATCTTCATTTGACAGATCAGGGACTTGTTTTATTCTTATGAACACTGTCACTGAAATTTTTTTCTTCTTTAAAATTGTAACAGTTGGTTTAGAAAAAATCTTCTGTTTCCAAATCAACTGCTTCCTGACACTGATGCACAAATCAAAGGGAGAAATGCACACTCCTTCATTGTTCCTTCAGGCAGGTGCAATTTCATAAATAAGCCAAGTTCTCAGACAGTGAGGAAGGAACCACCAAGCTGTGCCACACTTCAGGGGAGATGACCCCAAGGCCTAAAGAGGGCCGTTGAGAAGCTAGACCTCTGAGGGGCTGGACCACTGAGGGGCTGGACAGGGCTGCCCAACACAGCATAGAATCCAAAGACCCATAGAAACCCTGCACACGCCTGTCTTCACTGCCAGTTTTTAGGAATTACTTATCTTTTTGGAAAGATGCATCTTCTGAGATCAAACACCACAGACTCTAAAGGACCCAATTCTGCTGAAATCTGCTTCCTTAGTAGCAAAGCATGAATACAGGAGAAGTGAGCCACCCTGGCTTCCAAGCCTCTGCCCTTCAGAAACACACATCAAGAAGAAAAGGGGATGCTGTGGGGCCTGACACCCTGCCAGGCCTTGTCCTCAGTGCTCTCAAGGTGTTGTCTCATAACCTCACACACCCTTGAGGTAGGAATCATTTGTGCCTATTTTACAGATAAGAAAATAGAGGCCCAGAGATGTTAAGTGACATGCCCAAGATCGTACAACCCACAAGTTGTCTGCACCCGGACCAGAACCCAAGGAGGGACCCCATTGCCACAGATCCAGGGCCCACACAGCAGGTAGTCCTCAGAGGGACTGCTCTCTCTAAGCCTGTCTTCATGTCCCCAGCAGGAACACCCACAGCATGACTTGGAATCTTAAAATCCTAAGAATCACTGAATCATATAAGACATTTGACATCCTCAACACCAATTCAAATACACCAAAGAGCTTGAGGGATGTGCACGATGGGTTCGTGGGGACCAGAAACCAGAGCCACGACATCCAAAACGCTACCTTGAATGGATAAACAAACTGTGGTAGACAACGAAAGAGTGCTCAGCAGTGAGAAAGAACAGACCACCCACACACACAACACGAGTGAGTCCGACATAATCATGCTGCGCAACAGACACCAGACAAAAGGGAGCACGTGCTGTGTGATTCCATCCCTATGTGAACACCGACGTGCCCCCTAGCCTGCAGTGAGGAGGCAGGCGGGGGTGCCGGCGGGCTGGGGAGAAGGCAGGCAGGGAAGCAGCGATTACGGAAGAACCCCAGTGCTGAAGATCCTCATCCTGAGTGTGGCAATGGTGTCAAGGACGTACGTGTCACAACGCACCAAACTGTACATTTCTGAAATGTGGAATACAGCAGTCTTCCATTTATGCCTCAGAAAAGCCATTTAAAAAACCCACCTTGCCTTGTGCTATGATGTCATACCATGAAGTCCTACTTGGTTTTTAATCTAAGAAACAGAAACAAACGCACACGGTTCATGGGACGCCCACACGGTCCTGGTTAGACAGAGTGCGACAGTCCAGAACGCAAGCACAAGCAGAGGCCACTTGGCTCTTACTCACTGTGCACCGTGGGGAAAATTACTTAACTTCCCTGAGCCTGCCCCACTTTACTTGTAAAACGGAGATAAAATAAGGCCATTTTGCAGATGAAATGAGGTGATCGAGTGACATGTTTAACACAGATCGTGGAACAGAACACAGAACACCCCTTTATCTGTGTACAAAACCCTTCAGCGCCCCAGAAAACTGCCCCCAGCCTCTCCTCTGGCACCAGGGCACGGACAAGGCACCATGTCCATTTCGGATGCGCAGCCACTGGGGGCTCCTTCTGGTGCTGAGCAAACCCGTCCTCCTTTCACTTCCCGCCACCACCAGTGGTTGTCTGTCAGGCTCCAGCAGCACGCGGACGCCATCGTCCTCCAGACCCTGTGCTCAGGACCAGAGGCAACTGCCCCGCTTCTGCAAAATCTTTCCTTCTCTAGCAGCAGTGCCAGCCACTGCAGCACAGGGTCAGGAGGGACAGTGCTCCGACCACTTTGGCTTCCTGGCTGCCTGTTTACAGGCACAGCCTCCTTCTCAAGCAAGTGGCTAGAACTTTACACAGACCTCAGGGGTCACGTCACAGATTTGACTGTAGTTCTATTGCTGCTGCCTAGAGCGATGCCTTGTGCAAGCTTATGTTATCTATGCATGCACAGAGAACTTAGCGACAGCGAGTCTTCTCCAGATCGTCTGTCTGCATAGGGGACACAACTCAGACACTGTCTCCCTTCCTGAACCTGTGCGGGCCTCTGGAGACCTAAGGCAGGAGTTGACATTCCTATGGCCTCAATTCCGCCCTGTGAGCATCCCTGGCTCTTCCAGCTGGTGGAGTTCCATTGCTGTCATTCAGCATTTCCCAGCTCCCCCCAGCTTCTTGCATCAACTGCCAATTTTATCAGCATTTCCCAACCCTCCAATAAAAATTGACAGGTGAGGGATCAGTCCCAACCCTGCCCCCTACTTCTGATGCCATCACAAGCCCCAGGTTGTTTCGCCTGTGCTTCTGACCGACCACTATGAATGGGGGTTCCCACAAATCCCTCCTTGGGTTTGATTAATTTGCTATAGCAGCTCACAGAACTCAGGGAAATATGTTTACTTGTGTCTTATAAAGGAGGTTACAAGGGATAGAGATGAAGAGTTGCGTACGGTGAGGTATGGGGAAGGGGCATGGAACTCCATGCCCTCCCTGGGCATGCTGCCCTCCAGTAATCTCCTATCCCGGGAGCTCCCCAAACCCTGTACTCTTGGCTATTTATGGAGGCTTCATGATGTAGACATGTTTGATTAAATCATCAGCCACTGGTCACCAGCTTAACCTTCAGCCCTTCTCCCATCCCCAGAGGTTGGGGTGGGGCTGAAAATCTCCCCAGTGACAAGCCCCATCCTGAAGCTACCTGGGGGCTGCCAACCAACAGTCAACTCACTGGCATACAAAAAGACACTTGCCACTGGAAAATAACAAGGATTTTAGGAGTTGTAAGCCAGGAAACCAGACAAGACTACATACGTATTTTACAATACACAATATCCAAATCAAAGCTGCTTGCACATTTTATCCTCCAGAACTGAAAGAAGAGTGTTAGTCGTTGGAGGCATATTAACTGATCCTGAGATAGATTTTATATATATATATATATATATATATATAAACATACGCATATATGTACTTACACACAGATGAGTCTCCCCTACCCTTGCTGTGTGCACACACCCACCCAGGACACGGACATCTGTGTATCAGCCATGACTGCCACGCACAGATCCTCAGGAAGTCCACAGTTGAAATGGAATTGAAACCAATTTTTCCATTTTCCAGTCAAGGAGACTGCAACAAAGTCAACCACATAATAGTAAAGTGGCTGTCAATGAGCAAGTACCAGGAGCACTTTCACCCAAGGAACCTAAGTCATGTTCCTGAGTCCTGAGCTAAAGACGGCCCCGCCACAGCCCGATTTCTCCGGCACCGGCCCTTGCATTCATCAGCAGGAACCAGTGTGGAACTATTCTGTGAGGCAACCTGAGCAAATGAGAACAGACCAGAGCTTGGCTCGTGTGCCCGATGCACAGCTAATGCCAAACACTGTGACACTGGAGCCTGGACACAGAGAAAGGCTTATTTGATTTGGTAAAAGCAACAGGCCAGAACAAATCTCTCAGATGCGTCTTGTCCCAGAGACCAGGCAGCGAGCTTTTGTGCGGGGTCGGGGGCAAGGTCGGGGAAGTCTTGCTTTTAGTCCCAGTAACGCCCTGAGCGCACAGACAGCTGCTGGGCAGCTGCTGGTTGCAACTTTCTCAAGGTCATTCGTTTGCTCTGCAAAACAAACTCGTGGCATTTTCCTCCTGACCCTGGAGTTAACCCTTCCTGCTTGAAAGGGAAGAAACACCATCAGCGGTTAATAATTGTGAGAACAAGGGGTGGTGGGCAGAAAGCAAGTGGTTAACCCGCATAAACAAAGGATCAAGGGTCTAGTCCAGTTTGACATTACTTTGGTCATTAAAAAATGCTGGGGTACAAAAATCCCAAGGGACCCAGCTACAAACTCTCCCCTCCCACAGCCGGCCTCTGGGCTGCTGAGGTGGGGGCGGGGGAGGGCACCTTAGGGAGCCCCTTCCCGCTCTTGGAGGGTGGTTGGGGGTTCCAGGGCCACCTCGGTAGCCAGGCGGCGGAGGAGAGGGGCTTCCCCACATGCCCGCTTCTTTTGGCAGTCTACCTTGCTTGTCCAAAAATGCCCTCCTTTGTCCACATTTTAAGTGTTTATGGGACAATTACAGATTATTATTACTATTATAAACTAATTCTAGAAGATGAACAACACGGAATACAAGAAACCAAAGTACAAACTTCTAGAAATAAATACTCCATGGACACAATGCTTTTTAAAAATATCTTTAACATCAGGGAAAGAGGTACAACACAGTCAGCAGAAAGGCCACCAGCTAAGAGGAGGGAGGGCTTGCTGAGGTGGGGGACGTGGATGGGGCCCAGGGAGGACAGTGGAGGGAGGGAGGGAGGGAGAGGTGGCAAGAAAGCAGGGCGAACGTCACAGCAGAAGTGTTCAACGTCAGCAAAGCCCAGGGGACGCCCCGAAGGGGCCACGAGGAAGCAGCAGAGCCTTTCTGGGGCGAGCACACCTGCAAGGCAAGAGAGAAGATTTCAGTTTATTTTTGTCATCTATAAACGATGTCAATCATCTGCGAACCTTCCTGTGGGAGGCGCACTTCCTGGCAGTGTTATTAGGTGATACTGCCAAGTTTGCGGCACTGCTCTGTGGCAGAATCTGCCTGCAGAGTCCGCCCTGCCTCGGCAGTTCCCCTGGAGAGCGCAGCAGACCCTTTCTGTCCATGTTAGTGACTCTATGTGGATGTGGAAAAAAGCCCCACTGACTGAACTGGGGGAGGAAAGAGGGCACCAGGGAACCTTCGGAAGGGCCTGAGTGACACCGAGCAAAATGCCCAGGAAACGTGTTTGGCAGGGTGCTGCGTGTTTGGCAGGGTCCTGGAGTTGGGAGCAGAGCATGAGGGGCAGGAGGGACCTGGGACCGGGAGGCAGAGTGCCCGGCGCTTCGAGAACCAGCTCCAGATCCAAAGCTCACACCGCCCCCTGGGGAACCAGCACTGGCCCGAGGTGAGGGGACAGCAGACCTCGTCCCTGCAGCGGCCCGGAGACAACCACCAGGTTTTCTGGCCCCCAACTCACTGAACCATCAGGCCTAAGATGCAGGAGCTATTGTTCCCATTTGGGAAAAATAAATCATAATAAAAGGAAGTAAACTCAGAAAATGTTCTTAACTCTTCCTGGAATCACATGATATTGGTGGGGTTGAAATCTGAATTTAGATCTTCCAGGCCCTAGAGCCACCTTTTCGCAGGTCTTCTCAGGGGCAAGAGCACAGGGTAGGGAGAGAGCTGGGAGGAGCCCCGGGGCTCCTCGCCTTGCCTCGGTCAGTCCACACGATGGTCCCAGAGGTCGCACCATGACCGGCCCCCTCTTGGAGGGAGCGGTGAGGAGTCCCCCAACAGCCACAGCAGACGAGAAGCAGAGTGAGAAGCAGAGCTCATGGAGCCCAAACCCAGAGGCCACCTGAGATCAACGTCCAGTCACCTACCAGAAGGGGCAGTGTTCTGAGAGTAGGCTCTGCGGAACACGCCAGGCAAGGCCCCAGAGCTCCTGGAAAACACTAAGCACGCTTGCCCTGCCTTTAACAGCCACCAGGCACACCCTCAGACCCATGAACAAACGCACAAATGCACCAACACATGCCAGACCCTGCATGTCATGTGATTTTGCCACAGTATGAGAGGCGGGCGTGGCCCTTACCCCAGGTGAGGGTGTATTTCACTCCCACCCATTTCTCTGTCCTCCAGAGGCAAGCGTGGTCTAGTGCGTTGGCCATGACCATGAAGGCAGCTCTTGAACTGGACCCCTCTGTGACAAGAGAAAATGAAACTAGATGCACAGACTGACAAGATGTGACAAACGGTACCCAGCCAAACACTACCTGATGCAGAACAGCTAAGACCCGGGGCCTTCGGGTATGAGGTTAGAGTTGGGCGGCAATTCTGCCCCTGAGTGCAGGCTGGGTCCCTGCAGTCTTGGCTGGGTGCTCTGTTAAGAAGGATGCTAAGTTAGTGTGCTCAACGCCACACCTGCCACTTTAACGCCACCTCTACAGGGGAGGTTCCCTTAGGTGGCCAGGCCTGCGCGGGGCCTTGCAGCTAAGGTCTGAGAGAGAAATGATAAGAGAGGTGGGGCTGGGCCGAAGTGGATCGGGGTGCCCTGGGCTCAATGACCTGGACAAGGACCCACAATAGGGAACCAGAGAAAACAGGCAAGAAACCAACACGGGTGACATCATAAATGTTGGGAACGATGACATTCCTAAAGAGACTTCAGGAATTAAAACTGCTAGAACTAATAGGAGGGTTTGGTAATTTACAGGAAACCAAGGAAGAATCCTTTCCCTCTAATAAAAATGGAAACTGGCGGGAAGGGAGCACACCCAGGATATGCCGTATGAGGCATCACGTAGCGAGTCAAGCACGGGCTGTGTGAACACTTATGGAGAGACATAAAACAAGATCTGAATAAATGGAAACTCGCACCATGTCCCCAGATATATAAGGACCAAACATTATTAAAATATAAATTCTCCCCAAATGAATAAATATATTTAATTCAATTATAATTGTAGTCCTAATGAGATCTTTTTGTACTGAACAGTATGTTAGAGTACATAGGAAGTTTCAAAAATTGTGAAGAAATTTTCAAAAACAACAAGAAAGAATAGCAAGGTGTAACATGTCCTTCCAGATAATAATGTGACCATAATACTACCAAAATCAGAACTGCAAGTTATTGGCACTTAGAAAACAAATGTATCAGTGGACTGAAATAGAGTGTTCAGAAACATGTCAAGTGTATGTTGCAATTTAATATAGGGTAAGGTGGCACTCAACACAGTGGGGAGGTTTCGGCCTAAGTGGCTACCTTATTATAGGTGAATTAAAAATTCAGATATAAAAAGTAAAGTAAATGAAAATATTAGAAGATCAGTTTGATCTATAGTAAGAGAACTATTTAAGACAGGGAAACCACAAACCACAAAGGTTGATAGATGTACTCTAATAAACGTTTTTTAAATGTTATGGCAAAGTGTTTTCAGAACATATAAAATACACAAAAAGCTCCTACAAACTGATAAGAAAATAAAGAAGAATCCGATAGAAAAATGGGCAAGCGATATGAACAGGTAATTCACAAAAAAGGAAATGAAACCAGCCAACAAATAGATGTGAGAAGATCACCTTTCTGGCACACAAAAAAGCTCAAAGGGAAACAACAGCAACTATTTTTTTGACCATAAAACTGGCAAAAATTGACAACACTAATATCACCCAGTGCTGCAAAGTTGTGATGAAAGGGCCGCTTTCCTAAATTGCAGGTGACAGTGTGAAGCTGAGAAGTTGTTGCAGTGGCCCCATCTTGGAGTCTGTCCCAGGTAGTCAGCTCCCGCACAGAAGGGTGCAGGGGCATGGGGAGTTCTCACACCACTGCTTTGCCCAGCAAAACAAAACAAAACTGGGAATCATTGACTTTATTATCATACAGCCATAATGATTTGCTGCTATGAAAAATAAGGATTTAGACCCACATCTACTGATACATTCAAGCAAAAAGCAAATTGTGGAGTAATTGGTGTGGTATGATTCCCATTTTTAACATAAAAGGAGGGCTTATGTGCGTGTGTGTGTGTGTCTGTGTACGAATACAAAAAAAAAAAATAGCCACCAGCTATTAACATTGGTTATCTTTTTAAAAAATATTATTGTTAATTATTATGGGTACATAATAATTATATAACACTGGTTAACTTTACCTTTTTTCCATTCATCCATATTATTTGACTTGTTAACAAAAGCATCTATTGTTTTAATAGAACAAAAAAAGAACTATGTTAAAAAGGAAACAAAAAAATAGTCCACATTGTTGCATGCATTGGCAGCTCGTTCCTAAACAAAAAAAGAACTATGTTAAAAAGGAAACAAAAAAATAGTCCACATTGTTGCATGCATTGGCAGCTCGTTCCTTCTTGTTGCTGAGTAGTGTTTACGGCAGGCACATGCCAGGGTCTGCTTATATGTTCACTAGCTGTTGCACAGCTGGGCTGTCCTTTGAGTCTATTACAAACAATGCTGCTATGAACATAGACATACTGGGGATATGTTTTTATTGCCATATAGTGTGGTAAATTAATATTTAACTGTATAATAAACTGTCCACCTATTTTCCTAAGTGCCTGTACCATTTTGCATTCCTACCACACATGACATGCAACAACATGGGAGACCCTCATATGCTGATTGAAAATACCAGAAACAAAAGACCTTAGATAGAACGATTCCATTTATACAAAACTCCAGAAAAAGCAAAACTATAGTGTTAGAAACTTCCGCGGTTGCCTGGGGCAGGTTTGGGGAAGGCAAACCTGGGGAAGGCTACTGACTGCAGAAGGGCACAAAAGAATTGTAGAGGGTGGTAGAAATGTTCTATATCTTGATTGTGTTGTTAATAAACAACCGTATGCCATTACCAGTACTCATCAAACTGCACATTTGAAGTGGACTGATTTTATTTATGCAAATCAGAGCTTAATGAAGCTAGGGAAAAAATTATAGTCACAAGATAATTTTTTTAGTGAAATAAGAAACACCCTATCCTTTGACCCAGCAATGGCACACTGAGGTATGTGTCCAGGAGAAATGAGTGTGAGTGCGCACAGTAGGCACGCTCGGGAACGTGCAGCAGCTCTGCGGTATTCACACTCACTGTGATGCTACTGGGCAACGAAAAAGAGCAAACCACGGGGACAGACACTGCCATGACGGAAGGTCACGCAGGAAAAGGTGAGGAAAAGAAACACGTCTGACACAAGGATACATGGCATCCTTCCATTTATGAGAACTTCACAAACAGGCCCATGAGCGGAGTGGTGAAAGTGGTCCAGAGGTGGTTTGGGGAGGGTGTGCTCCTGGCTGGGAGGGTACAGGGGGCTTTCTTCAGGCTGGAACATTCTGCTCCGGGTGACAGTTACTTGGGAATGCGAATGCACATGTAAAACCCCAATGAACAATGCCCTTAAGATGTGTGCGCTCTATAAGAGGTATGCTATACAGCAACAAATTAATATTGCAATATAAAAATAGAAATAAAAATAACAAAACCACCAGGCAGCAGGCTTGGGATGTAATTTCTATGTCATTAGGAGCCATCATAGCTTTTGAAGCTAGAGAAAAATAAGTTGAAAGTGATTTTGGAACAGGAACGTGGCATTTTTCAGAAAGCCCTGGTGAGAGAAGAGTTGGTATGTTCTCAGGGGACAAGAGTACCTCAACCCCTGCAGTGAAGCAACCAGGCCCGGGAAGGCCTAAGGCGGGATGGAGGAAAGGCAGGAACCCAAGAAGCATTTCAAAGACAAGCATGCACAATTTGGAGACAACGACTCCAAGCCTGGTGACTGGGCAATGTTGTGCCAAGGGCAGGAAGATTGTAAAAGTAGCAATAGCAGCCACAACAAAAGCGTTAACTATGGTGAGTCCATAGCCCTGTTCTATGACTCGGAGAGTATCAATCTTTTAATACTGTAGCGATCATTATGACCTCCATTTTATGGGTGAGAATCCGAGACCACAAAGAGTAAGTAGCCTGTCCGAGGTCACACAGCAGGTAGGGGAGGTCACAAGTGGGTCTGGTTTGCAGCAGAAGCCCTGCGTGTTAGAAGACAGAGAGCTCGGTCTGGGACACCTGGTATTAGAATCTGAGCAAACACCCCTGCTCAAGAGGAGATCGATGCCAGTTCACATGCTGAGGGACTTTGGGATGATAAAGCATGATACACATGCAAAACATCATTCCTGCTAAAGCCACAAAGAGATACCACCTCACACCCATCATGATGGCCATTAACAAAAAACAGAAAACAAGTGTTGGCAAGGATGAGGAGGAGAAATTGGAACTTTGCACATTGCTTGTGGGAATGTAAAATGGTGCAACAGCCACTATGGAAGACGTTTTGGTGGTTCCTTAAAATGTTAGGCATAGAATAACGTGCTTCTCATGGGGCCACTGAGGTGGGATCCCTCAGCACTCCCTGCCCTCCGATGCTATTAAAAGGCTCTGTGGACGTCTGGCTGCATGTCAGAAAATGCTACCTCATAATTAAACAAATCACAGCTAAAAAGTAATAAATAACAGAAATATAGCTATGCACATAGATTTCCAAGGATCCAGTTCTACTCTACTACATGCATAAACACTAAACATGGATAAGAGAGTCTTATTCAGATGAAAACAAGAATTCAACCAAACACACAAAAATGTTACCTGCTACTAAGTGAGCGTGAGATGATTTGGGACTCCTCGAAAACCAGGAAATCAGTACTGGCTTGGGTCCCTGGGGTTGCAGAAACCCAGATACAGTGAGCAGGCCCCATCCACGCATCCCTGTGGGAGGTCTTGCTTTGACTTGGCTCCCACTAAAAGTCAAAAGCTCACGAGCTAATTTGCATTAACATAACCTATGCACTCAACATACAATTAAATTAGTGTATTGATGTGATTACTTAATATTACAAGTAACAGGAAAATGAAAGGCACAAAATTTTGCATAAAGTGTGATTGCAAATATGTGGAAAATTAAGTGAAAACTCCACCCCCTTTTTGGTACATTTCTTTGTTTTCTAAAATTTCTCTAAGTATGTATGTGTTACTTTTATAGTGAAAAAAAAATTACTTCTAAGGCACGTGGGTTAGTGTAGAGCAGCAGTTTGCGCTCCCAGGGGACATCTGGCAAAGTCTGAAGACAGTTTTGATTGTCACAATGTTGGCTGCGCCATGCTGCTGGCACCTGGGAGGGGATGTCGCGGGACTGCTAAATATCCTAAAATGCACAAGACAGCTGATCCCAAAGGTGGGCCCTGCCGAGGTTGAGAAGCCCAGACATAGGACATTTTTCTCTCTCCCACAAGGGCTCCCAGCCCGCAGTGCCTGGGGGCGCCTGCTCCCCAGGCAGACGCCCCAATATGCTGTGTGGATATGAGTGTGACTCTGTGGACAAAGAGGAACGCGTCCCGGAAGGTAGGGTCCCGTCTCCACCCTCCCCAGCACACACCAGGAATGCCCCAGAGCCAGCCTCTCCGTCTCCTGACGACTGTCCTGCAGGTCCCACGGTGGGGGTCGCGGGAAGAATGTAGTAGGAAAGGTCCGGGTCTCTGACCAAACCCAAGGCTTGACATCATGACAAGTTTTCAGTCACTTCTTATAACGTGGAAGGGCCCGGTTTCCTTTTCCCTCAAGCCCGTCTCATGCTCCCTCCCACCGAGGAGCAGGCAGGCCTTTTCGGAGCCCGGAGCCTCCGGTGCGGAGGTGAGCGCGGGCGCCAGGGGACGGAGCTGCGGTCCCCTCTGTGAGGCGGCTCTGCGGGACCCTGTCCGCGAACTGGAGATTGCTTTCTTGAAACAGAAGCGAGCAAGGGATTGCCAGTGCCTCATGAAAGGCCCGCGGAGGACCCTAGACGGCCACGGGACAGCGACAGGCCGGGACCCTGCAGGGGAGCCTTCTCCGGCAGGTGTTCAGCCCCAGGCCGGCCCAGGCCAGCCGGAGGGGGCTGCAGGGATGCCCCCCAGAACGGCCGGCCGAGAAGGGGACGTTCCCTGAGAAAGGACACCAGTCACCAGTCACCAGCCACCAGCCGCGTTCCGGGGAGGAGGCGGCGTCAGAATCACCATCCCACAGTATGTCTCTCAGCAGATATTTTAAGTATTAAAGCGCATTTAACTAAATTACGGGAAATTACAGATGGGCTAATTAAATTTAATTTTCAGTGCTCAAAGGCTTTACTTCAAAAGGAGTTATAAATTCCTAATCTTTAAGTTTTCCAACAAGTCTTATTTTTCAAGGTTATAAGTAGTAGATGAAAACGTGAAGAGAAAGGACATTATACTAAACAAAGGAAGCTGCGTTTCCTAAAATAAGTGACTTCCATATTGCTAAGCAGATGCAGATGTACTAATTTTCATAAAAAATGCTCTGGGGATAGAAAGGAAGAATTATTTAATATAACTTTTCCACGTGGCATCTGCCTCATGAATCACATCTTCCTAGCTGGCGCTCTTAGCAATTTGCTTTTTCTGCCGCTTCATTTTGAGTCATTTCCCCGGACTCCTGAAACTTAACATTCCCGCTAACATTGCTTGGGCACCTACTGTGTGCTCGGCCAGGCACTCTGACAGGCCTTTTCCAGGGACTGCCTGTCGCCTTCCTGGGCCGTCAGTGAGCTTATCAAGAAAACTAACCCCAGGTTCGCAAGGTGACTGTGCTCAGTCTCCACTGCATTTAGACACTTTAAATTTCGTTATTTTTCAATAATAAACAATAAATACTGAGACCTTTTAATGGTGAGAAAATACTTAGACTTCTAAAGGAGCAAAGATAAATTCAACCTTTTATAAACAAATAGAACACTATTATATCAAAAATGCACATGAAAAATATATCCTCTTCACTAAATCATCAAAGTTGACATCATCAATATTGGGCCAAAGTATTATCACATACCTCCAGTATGATGCACTGGGAAGGACACACAATTTCTATTGTTTACTACCAGAAATGTATAACCTGAAATGATGATGAGAAAGCAACACACAAATTAAAATTGAGAGAAATTCTACAAAATCACTGTCATGTACTCTCAATAAACGTCGGCATCAAGAAAGATAAAGAGAGGCTGAGGAACTGCTCCAAATTAAAAGAAACCCGAGAGATGTACAACTAAATGTAATGTGTGATCCTGGATTAAATTCTAAGGGGGAAAAAACAGCTATGAAGAACATTATTGAGACAATTGATGGAATTTGGATTTAGACTATTAAATTAGGTGCTTGTGTTCTGTCATTGTCAAAGTTCCTGATTTGATCATTATACTGTGGATATGTAAGAAAATATCATAGTTCTCAGGAAATATACACTTACCTAGTTAGGGTTAAACAGGTACAATATCTCCAACTTACTCTCAAATGGTTCAGAAAAAAAATTAGAGCTATGCAGGATACATTTGTCCTATTCTTACATCTTTTCTATTAAAGTTATACAAAAAGTTTTAAATGCATAGAAAACATGAAGAAATTAAGTGCTATATTTAATCAAATTAAAGATGCAAGTGATTGTAAAATGGATATTTTACGTTCCGTGATGAAAGAAAAAATACAGCCAATAAAACTATGACACAGTACTTTCCTGTCACTTGGGATTTTTCTTTTACACTTTTAGAGAACTCTTTTAGACTTATTAATGTATAGATTTTTATTATATATCACTCTTCTGCATACATAAAAGCAAACAGGTGAGGAAAAGAAGTTAAAGTATTCTCCAACTTCTTCACATTCTGATTTCAACACTTGTGAATCCCTTTTTGATTCATAGTTGTTTGTGTCTGTGCTTCTCTATGCAATATCATCCTCCTAGCCATCAAGAATGTAGGTGATACAACTTTTCAAAAGGATTCACCATGATTATTTCCCGTCTTTTCTTCCAAGCCACTGAAGCCCATTCCACAAGCTTTAATGCTTGACTGTTCCAGAAAGGATGGGGGAAGGAAGGACTTTAGCCAACAGTGAAGATTCTAGTTCCCTGAAATGTTTGGTGGACTGATCATTGAGGGTCAGAGTCACCTAATTATGCTGACATAAACAACTCCAAGTGTGCACATGCTCAGGAGTGAGAGCAGCCACACAACTGCCAGCATCCTGGCAGAAAGAGATAAGACACCACTGAATATAAGTAGCATCCAGATTTCAGAGATGGCAAAATGTAAAAAGGGTGCATCTTGGAACTGGAATGTGTTATTTTGAAATATTAACAGTGTTGGGTTTGTGGATGGGAATTTACACTGCTTCTGTATATTCCAATTTTGTGCCAATAAGCACATATTAATTTGTTGGGGTTATTTTTATAATCAAAAAAATGGATACATCTTGATACACAAGATATAGTTATTTTATCTAAATTTCATGCCTGATTTTTATCTAAGCATCCCCTGTGTTTGCCAGGGCACAAAATTATCCACCTATCAGTTGAGATCTAAGAAGTTTCTCTGCTGCAAAATGTATTAATCGACCTAATAAATATTAATCGAAAGCCTGTGAGATATAAGAAAAAGCCAGACTCAGATGATACAATCAAGGATCTTAGAATCTGGTAGGGAATAGTCTTGAATTCATCCAAGATCCACATTTTTTTCTAATTTTATCATTTCTGAAATCGCTGTAGGCCAGGCAGCAGTCATGATGTAGTTACCATTTTCTGCCTATATGCATCAAAACTTGCAGAATGGGTATCATTAGTTTGAAAGAAAATTCCAGAGACAATGGGGGAGAACTTTTAAAAAGATTTATTGAGGTATAATTCACCCTTTTTAGATGTTCAGTTCTATGAGTTTTGAAAAGCAGGTATGTTCATGTAACCATCAAAATCAAGAGAGAGGACATTTCCATTATCCCCAAAGGTCCCCCCAACTCCCTTTTGTAACCAGTCCCAATCCCTACCCCCAGACTCTGACAACCAGTGCTCTGGATCCTTTCCCTATAAAGTTATCTTTTCTGTAATAGAATGTCATACAAATGGAATCCAATAGCATGAAGCCTCTCATACCTGGTTTCTTTTACGTAGCATGGTGTTTTTGAGATCCATCCACATTGTTACATATATCAAGATTTTGTTCCTTTTTTATTACTGAGTAGTATTCCGTTTTATGTCTGTATGGTGCCGATTCCACACTGCATTGACTACTGTAACTTTATAGTGTGAATTCACTTTGTATTGCTTTTTCAAAATTGTTTTGGTTAATCTAGGTCCTTGATTATTCTACATGCATTTAAGAATCATCTTTTTAATTTCTATAAAAAACCTGCTAGGACTTTGATTGGAATTGTCTTAAATCTGTAAATAAATTTGGAAAGGTCTGACATTTTAACAATACTGAATCTTTTGGTCTATGAACACAGTGTATCTCTCCATTTATTTAGATCTTTAATTTTAATCTTACACACCCAGCCTGGGCAATTTAGTGAGACTATATCTCTAAAAAACAATGAAAACAAATTAGCCTGGGGCGGGGGGCAGATGGTGGTGGCGCACACCTGTAGTCTCAGCTACTCAGGAGGCGGAGGCAGGAGGATCGCTTAAGGCCTGGAGTTTGAGGCTGCAGTGAGCTATGATCATGCCACTGCACTCCAGTCTGGGCGACAGAGTGAGACCCCATCTCATCCATAAATAAATAAAATATGTATTTTGTTAAAATTAACACTGAATTATCTCATTTTTATGCTATTGTAAATGGTTGTGTTTAAATTTTATTTTTCAATGGCTCTTTGTTGGTATATAGAAATACAATTGATATTTGTATTTTGACATCGTATCATGCAGCCTTGCCAAAGTCACTTATTAGTTCTAGAAGTTTTTATGTAGATTGTTCAGGATTTTCTCTGTAGATGATCATGTCATCTACAAAAAGAGATACTTTTATTTCTTCTTATCCAATTCATATGGCTTTTTCTTGCCTTAATGCCTTGTTCCCAAACTCAGAGTGAAAATATTCAGTTTTCACCATTAACTATGATGTTGGCTGTTGGTTTTTTGTGGATGCCCTGTTACCAGATTGAGGAAGTTTCCTTCTATTCATAGTGTGCTAACAGTTCTTATCATGAATGTATGTTGAATTTTGTCAAAGGCTTTTCTGTATCTGTTGAGATTTTCATGTAATTTTTCCTTTTTAGTCTGCTGATATGGGGAATTATACTGATTGATTTTTTAATGTCCACTATAGTTTGAATGTTTGTCCCCCAAAACCTCAGGTTGAAATTTGATCCAATGTTAGAGGTGAGGCCTAATGGGAGGTGTTTGGGTCATGGGGCTGGATCCCTTGAGTAGATTAATGCCCTTCCTGGTGGGGGAGGTGAGTGAGTTCTCACTCTCTTAGTTCCCTCAGGAAATGGTTATGGACAAGTGCCCAGCACCTCCCCCTTGACCTTGCTTCCTCGCTCGACATGCGATCTCCATCTAACCAGCTCCCCTTCCCTTTCCCCTTCCTAAGTGAGTGGAAGCAGCCTGAGCTGTCACCAGATGCCCGATCTTCCAGCTGGCAGAATGGTGAACCGAATAAACCCCGTTTCTTTATAAATTACCCAGCCTCCAGTATCTCTTTATAGCAACACTAACTGGACAAAGAAATGTTGAACTTACCTTACAATCCTTGGACAACCCCTCAAGGGGATGACGTATTATTGTCTTTTTGATATACTGCTGGATCCAATTTGTAATATATCATTAGTGTTTTGTATCTGTGCTCACAAGTTTTCTTTTCCTGTAATGCCTTTGTCTGGTTTCGGTATCAGGATAATACTGGCTTCATGAAATGAACTGGAATTGTGGAGAATTGATGTTATTTCTTCCTTAAATGTTCGGTAGAATTCACCAGTGAAAACAGCTGGTCCTGGAGTTTTCTCTATGAAAATGTGGGTTTTTTTACTATGAATTTAATTTCTGTAATAGATATAGAACTATTCAGATTATCTATTTTTTCTTTAGTTAACTTTGGTAGTTGAAAAAATTTCAAAGAATTTGTTCATTTTATCTAACTTGTCAAATTCATTGGTATCAAACTGTTCCTAACACCCCATTATTATTCTGCCAGTGTCCACAGTATCTGCAGGGCTCATGGTGCCTCCTTTCTTCCTGGTGTTGGCTATTTGAATTCTCTCTCTCTCTTTTTGATCAGTCTAACTAGCAGTTTATCAACATTATTGATCTTTTTAAAAATCACTTTTGGTTTCAAATATTTTCTCTATTCATTTTCTAATTCCGATTTCATTGATTTCCAATGCTCTTGAAACAGCCTAAAGGACAATAAAAATTAGAAAAAAATAGGTGGAAATGATTCTATATCAAAAAAATCATTCAGTATACTCACACTCCGAATTTGAAGAAGTTTTTGGGAATCCCTTTTTTATGTTGCTTATATTTGCCCTTTAACAGATGTAGAAATGTTGTAATGATATAAATCTGTATCTGGAATAATCTAAAATAGCTTTTTCAATATATATAAAATGATTCTAAGTGATATGAAAGCATTGTATCATATTTTAATAGGCAGTGGGGTTTTTTAGTGGTTATAAAATAAGTGTTTTACAATAGATGATACAGTAAGTCCTCAATTAACGCCATCAATAGGTTCTTGGAAACTGCAACTTTAAGTGAAATGATGTATAAGGAAAGCAATTCTTTTCTTGTGAACAGTATAGCAAAATTACATTGAAGGAAATGACATTTTTTGAGGACCTGCTGCACATCGTTTTGCTTAAAATCGAAGTTTCCAAGAGCCTATGGAGGATGTTAAGTATTTTAAAGTAGGTGAAGAATGGTCTGTGTCTTTAAAAGTCCAGTACAACGTGCAATGAGGTCAGAGTCTCTAGATGAATTCAGACAAAGTGCAAACGTAAGTAGTCTGTGGCTGAATATTGAGCCTTGGGGCAGGGATGGTGGGGCAGGAGAATGGGCAGCAGGTATTCAGTGCGGAACATACCAAGGAATCATACTGAGGAGCTGTGAGAAACGGGTTTGGCAAGGTATGCTGGGGCCAGTCCAGCACAACTTCGAATGCTAAGAACTTTTTATTGTATTCTGTAGGTAATGGATAAACAATGACGTTTAAGAAGGAATAATATGTTTCAGGCACATTAACCTATTGGCAGAAACAAAGGAAACTGAAGAAGACAGAGAGACTGGAAAAAGGAGAGAAATCACTAAGGAACTTCCAAGAGTGAAGCAACAAGTATTAGTTATTGAACGAGGGGGAAAGATGAGATGAAACCTACTCCAAGATTTCGAGTTTGGGAGACCATGTGGATTGCGGTTGCAACCCAAATTCAGAGATACAAGCTGAACCCCACCACGGTGATGGAGATGAGAGCGGTAGGAAGGAAACCAAACAGGGAGGCGCGGCAGAGGCAGGACTCAGGACTCGGCAGCTGGTGGAGTATTGCCAAGGAGACGCTGTCCAGCAGGCCACCAGAAATCCAGGCCTGGACCTCAAGAGAAAATTCAGAGGCAAAACTGTGACTAACGCACCTGGAAATGCTGTTTGAAGCGAGATTGCCAATATGGAGAGGATATAATAAAATGAGAATATCAATATCAGCCAATGTGTTTGAGCCCATCCATGTACTGGACAGCATGTTAAGTGCTTTTTAGATATTAACTCAGTGAATTCTCAACTGTATGAAGGAGGAGGTACCATTATGACTCCCATTTTAAATATGAGGAGCTGAGATACAGAGAACTTAAGTTATGTCCACAAGGTCGCACAGCTGGAACGTCGTAGAGCCTAGACAAAACCCTACATAATCAAACTCCAGTCCTGCTATCCTAGGCTGCCTCTGTCAAGAGCAAAGGGATCCTTATGGAATGATGTATTTGGGGGATAGAGGAACGCAGAGAAAGAGACGGAAAAGGAGCAGTCAGAGAGGTACACTGTGACACAACTGTGCTTCTGGCACGAGGATTATAAATATGCACCCTGCCAGATGGTCCTTAAGAAGAGTATGGGAATGAATACCACTGATTCGTTTTATGGATTCTATTTAAACCATTCTCAGCCACCAATTCATCTATGTTCTCCATTTTTACAATGACTGGATGAGTGGGATCACTTGAAAAAAATAAACAGCATGGTTTTCAAAGCTGTGGTTTCATAGACAGTAGTTGCAAATGATTCCAAAGTTGAAAATAGAAGCCTAGAACACTGGTTCTCAAAGAGGGGTACCTGGACCGCAGCATCAGCATCCTCTGAACGCTTGGTGAAATTCACATTCTCACACCCCACCTCAGACCTGCTGCATTGGAAACCCTGCAGGTGGGGCTCAGCGATCTGCATTGTAACAGACTCTCCAGGTGATATATGTATGCTCAAGTTTGAGAACCACTGCTCTAGAAAATGTGATGATCTAACTATATGCAGCAAATCCTTAGGGGACCCTGCTCAGAATGTCTCCATTCATGATGCTCCCTTCCCACTCACCGTGCCCATCCCCATCAGTGCTCCCTTCGTATCCTCCCAGAGTCTCAGGGTCTGCTGGGAGAATGCTGATTAAGACATGTGTACCTCAATCTGATCAAGGAAATGGCTAGTGGGTCCCTTCCCTGCACCACACCTGTACTGGGCGTTCCCACAGTGACGTCTGTTTAACCTCATGAATTCAAATTAATCTAATAGCATGCATCCCCACTGAGTTCCGAGGAGTCCTGCTCTTACCTGCCCTTCTTCCTTGGTGTCGGTCTTCTCCCAGCCTGGTGTGCCCTGAGGCTAGGAAATCCTCTATAAACAACACAAATATCTTGTTAGTAACTGCAACTTGTCTTAAAAACACACGATACGCATTGTTTCGATCCCCAAATGAACTTGTGATTAAATGTCCATGCAACACAGAAATGTCCAAGGAGAGAGGTAGAGGGGTCGCGGTGGATGTTCGTGGGTGGAGGAGGTCCCCGCTCAGGTCACAGTACCAAGCTCGCAGCCTGGTCGGCCCCTCTCTTGCAGGAAGTCCGACGAGGGCGCGCACTCAGCCTCACGCACACGAGACCAAATGCACTGGAGCCGGGGAGGAATGCGCACGGGTGAAGGGGCTCGGGGCTCGATGGAGCCCAAGGATTGCATGGGGAAAGTTTTTACCTTGGACTGTCTTTTCTCTCAGAGCCGAGCTTTGCCAAGCTTTCCGAGCGAACTCTTGGAGGAGAATAGAGGGTGACAGAGGGGCGAAGCTGTGCTGCGGTCTCGCCTGGCCTGTCCTCCTTCCAGCTGAAGATGAAAGCCACTGTGCACAGGGCCCGTGCATGCTGGGCTGCGATTCCCACCAGCACCCGCAGTTCCGACATCTCCGGGCCCTGCTCCCTTCTGCGTACGCCAGGTTTGCCTGCTCCTCTGCGCAACCCCAAAGCCCTGCAGCTCCTGAACGCTTAGCACTTTCACGCCAAGATCTCACAGTCACCCATCTACCTTCTATCCCAAGGCCCTCCCATGACAGGTCCAACAGAACAGACTCCAGTCTCTCAGCGTTCCGTCCGCCTGCTCTGTGGGTCCGGCTGCGCCTGCGCCTCGTTGCTCCGGGCCTGCGAGTGTAAGGTTATAGTAGAACCTCCCCCCGTGTGTGCTTAAAAACTTTATCGATTACAGCTCCTTGGAATTTTCCCCACCCCAGATTGGCAGTTTCGATTGCACCAGAAATACCTCCCCCACGGCCCCTTGGAGAAGTTTGTGTAAGATTAAGTCTTTGGAATTTCCCCACCCTGAAACCAGGTTGTGCAAGATTAGGCTA